>JAAGKR010008357.1:0-31709 GCA_011419295.1 Clarias macrocephalus
ATATATATAATTACACTCAGAGTGTGTGTGTGCGTGTGTGTGTGTGCGTGTGTGTGTGCGTGTGTGTGTGTGTGTGTGTGTGTGTGTGTGTGTGTGTGTGTGTGTGTGTGTGCGCGTGTGTGTGTGTCTGTGCACATTTAGAGCGTCAAACCCACACATATACACACACAGATCTTGAACTCAAAGAACATATTAATTACAGTACATCAGCTTCCTTACTAAAGTGTGAACACACACACACACACACACACACACACACACACACACACACACACACACACCATAAATACAGAGTAAAGTGAAGTGTTTTCAACACTGACTGTACAGCTGAGCAGACTGCTGCCGTGTGTGTGTGTGTGTGTGTGTGTGTGTGTGTGTGTGTGTGTGTGTGTGTGTGAGAGAGAGAGAGATGGACAGTTTTAGCCAATGAGGAACAGAGGAATCTCAGTAAGAGATGAATCTGGTTAAAATTGATTTGTCTTTTTATTTCAGTAAACACAATAAATTACAGTTTACTGCTTGCTTTGAATATCTAAGATCTCATCTTCTTTCTCGAGGTGCATCAGGGCAAAGATTCAGGCCGCTGACAGAGTACAATAAGAACGAGTTCCACTCCGAGAGCCCAATTTGTTCGTAAGTTTAACAGACATTGTCTCGTCCAGGGGTTTCTGAAATCGATGAACTGCTACAGAGAAAGAAAATAAATTTTCTTCCCGCAACCAAAACAGACATGTGAACTAACGTCCGCAGATGAACACTAACACACGTTCGTATCTTCCAAAGTTCCAAATATTTAGGGGACTTACTGTATATTTTCCTAAATGACTCCTGAGTCGATTTACAAATGATTCATCCATTCATTCATTCAGATTTGAAGTGAATAAAGTGGATGATGAAGCTACAGAACAGTATAACTGTATTAGAGAGTCTCTCTCTCTCTCTCTCTCTCTCTCTCTCTCTCGATATCTCTGTCTGGGTCTCTGTTTTCACAGTCACTCCTTTTCAGCCTCTCAATACATGGAAAACAAATTCAATCCGTCCCTGAGGCGAGTTCTTAAGATGAAGTATCGTATTGTGAAACACAATGTCCCATAGGAAATAATGTAAAGGCAGATAATCCGTTCCAGCCGTTTCAGTCACTTTGAATACTTCTGTCTCACTCTGGATCTCTCTCCCTCTTCCTCTCTCTCCCTCTTCCTCTCTCTCACTCTTCCTCTCTCTCACTCTGTTTATGTTCATGTCTCTCTCTTTCGATCGATCTTCTCCGGCGTAGCTGCTGTAAAATCACGCTTCCTGTTGTGGCACATTGCCCAGAAATCTCCACACCAAAAACACAGCTGTGTGGTGTGTGTGTGTGTGTGTGTGTGTGTGTGTGTGTGTGTGAGTGTGTGATTATAGAAAAACCAAGTATTTATGTACAAGTGTGTGATTACAGGGTAGAGGTGCAGTGGTGTGTGTATGAAGAACGACAGCTAGAGACGGAGGTAGGCCGAATCGCGCTGCTATAAAGTGAGCAGGACCAGAGACGCGAGACGGCGTCAGACACGCCGCACTTCCTCCTGAGCGTGCCGCCTCCAGTCCTTCTTAACTGTTACACACTTAGAAGAAAAACACCAAGGGTTACCTCGTACTCACACACACACACTTACACAGTCTCATATCCGCTGCTAGTGACATCGCTGTTCTGACCGACGCCGATCGTTCGACCGTACGTGACCTTCGGCCGAAATCGGCATCACGTCGGCCGCCTTAAGGAACAGCGCAGCCTGGTTCCATGGTAACGCCTTCGTCAATATTCATGAGCACAGGTGAATAATTAATCCAGCTGTAGACTGCTGGATCAGAGAGTCATAAAATGAAGCGAGTGTAAAAACTACAGTTTTCTCCCAGTTAATTAGCACCATTTTAATTATTTACTTATTCGTTTTGGTTTTTAATTATTCATCTCCTCTGTTTGCTTTCAGCCAAAACGCAGTATTAGTGCTGATTTTATTTTAAAAAATGTTATACATATAATACATAATATGTGAGTGCCGAAGAAGCGACGTCTGAAGTTTATGCAATATGGAAGTGACCGATCTTGCTTCACTAAAAATTTCACGTTTCTAACTTCAGCCGTTTTGGAGAGATTCAAACAATAACCATTTAAAATCCAAATTATTCATATTTCTTTATGAGTATTAATACTAAAATTGGTGTACGCTTTTAGAAGCATATGACCTGTAAAAATCATTTCTTAAATTAAAACATGTCGTGCAAAATTACGAATTTTTTGCTCCAAATGACTAGCAACAGTGGTTTTCATTAAATGCTCCAGATTAGACAAACCTAATGTTATATGGCCATGAAACATATAAAAAACTGTAGCTTATTCAGTTAAAATGTATTTTTGTAATCTACCTAATAATTATTATTAACACATATACCATTAAAATCCCTGGGCGCCGCATGAGAGATGTTTTTTGGTAAAAGCTTAAAAAGCAAAAATTCTGTAGTGTCCGTAACCATGTCAAATTCATGTTGCAATATCTTAATAATTCTCATTTTAGAAAAATACACTTTTTCAGGTTTATGTTTTTTCATGTGAAATCTAAATTGGCCAAGTTTCATCTGACTGACAGTTAAGACCGTTGGAAGATTTTAATTCAGAACTTTTATGGACACTACAGACATAAAAGAGCCTGAAATTATATTTAGCAAATGTGTTTCTTTTGATAAATGTGTATGCATGAAAACAAAGTATGGATCGGAAGATAAGAAGCATCAAGTATTATGAAAAATGGTGTTATATGATCCTATCTGTAAATTCTTTTCCTATCTTGTCTCCCAGCTGAGACACTCTTTAGCACCGGCTCTGTGTTTCGGCCGTTTGTGAGACTCGAGATGTTTGTGTTAAGAAGTTTAGAGGAAATGCTTGCAAAGTCTTTGCGTTACCTTGTGTCCCAGCCGATTCCGTCACGGTAAAGTCAGGACCTCTGAAGTGACACCGAGCGGCGTCCTAAGAATAGCCTCCTGTCCACTTGCTCATAACGTCACAGGTTAAACGAGTGTCTCCCAGGCAACCGCACCACCAACACTTTGCACCATAGCAACTACTTACAGGACATCAAATTATAATAATAAACATTATTATTTATCAGCAGAGGACTTGAACTCGTCCAGCTTCCCTGAGCTTTACACTACACTGTTCAACTGATGTGAACCAAAACTGTTTAATAACTAATAAAAGGTAATAATTTCTCTGATCTTGTCCTCGTCATACTCAAGGTCGACACCTAATCTGTCAGAAATTAAAAGAAATTCAGTTACCGTTATGCTAAATCTGACCCTGCTGGATTAATTATTCGCCTGAGCTTATGAATATTCACGAGAAGCAGCTATAATTACTGAACACACACACACACACACACACACACACACACACACACACACACACACACACACACACTGGCACACAGCTTCGAGCTAATTCAACCTTTTTGCATCAATTAATCCCCACTGCTTGGGTCAGATGAGCAGAGATTTTTTAATTCCTCTCATGTTTAGCCATTCCGATACTCGCTCTAACACACAGATTCATCTGTACAATTTCCTGAGTCAAGTTTATCAGTAGCCAAATTATACCCGAAAGGCAGATAACATTCAAAACGGCTCTAACGGAGCGGCCCAAAATAGGCGCTGGTTACTAATTTCGCCTCACGGTGGTTTCCAGGGAAATGACCCCAGAGGTGCGGGGTGGGGTAATGTTTATAAATGAGAGGACAGAAAGAACTGACCTGCACTTATTGTCTCCTCAGTTCAGGCGTATAATACTTTACATTTAATAGTGTTTTTTACATGACCAACTAAAAACACTCTACATGACGTGACTAATCAAAACATTACGCTTGTATTAATAGATATAAACAAGGTTCTACTCGACTTGAGGAAAATAAAAATGCTCTATATGAGGTGAATAAAAAACACACTACATGAGGTGAAGAACAAAAAAATGCTCTCTTAGACATGACTAATAAAAACTACATAAAAACAAGACAAATCTCTGTAGACATAACTAATAAACATGCTCTACATGACCTGACTGATAAAAAAAAAAACCTGGCTTGAATAATAAAACACTCTACATGACATGAGTAATAAAAAAGCTCTACATGACATGACTGATAAAAATGTTCTACATGACGTGACTCATGAAAAAGCTCCACATGACATGAGTAATAAAAAAAACTCTGCGTGTAAATACTAATGTAAATGCTGTACAAGACGTGACAAAAAAAAGCTCTACATATGACGTGACTAATAAAAAAGCTCTATTTGTTGTGAATAATAAATAAGCAACATGACATGACTAATAAAAAATGCTCTACATGACACAAGTAATAAAAAAAACTCTCCATGCCATTACTCATGAAAAAGCTCCACATGACGTGACCAACAAAAAAGCAACATGACGGGACTAATCAATGCTCTAAATGACATGACTGATAATAAGGTAACGTGACTAATAATGTTGCTCAAGAAACCCTGCCTTGTAACTATCGCCTTGTATCACTTCTCTCTTTTCTTTCTAAACCTCTCTGTCTCTCTATCTTTCGCCGAACAACCTCAATGATCCCAACCGGATTCAAAGTGGATCATTCCACAGAGACTGCCCTTCTGTCTGTCACTGAGCAGCTCCTTGCTGCTAGATCAGATAAACTGTCCTCATCCTCCTGGACCTCACATCTTCATTTGTTTATTCATACACGCCTTGGAGTCTGTGACACAGCATGGCAATGGATCGCTTCCTATCTAGTAAATAGGTTGTATGAAGGTAACATGGAGGGGATCTACACCTGCTTCATGCAGACTCTCCACTGGTGTCCCACAAGGCTCAGTACTTGGTCCTCTTCTGTCCTCCCTCTATACCCAGTCTCTTGGTCAGGTCATATCCTCTCTCGGCTTTTCGTACGATTGTAATGCAATGGACAAACAACTCATTCTCTCCTTTACTCCCTCAGACACCAGAATCTCATCGTGTCTGGCACACATCTCATCCTGGATGACAGCTCATCAGCTGAAACTCAATCTCAGTAAAACTGAACTGGTGTTCATCCCAGGTGATTCATTCTCCTGTCAAGACCTTGTGATCTCCCTAGACAACATTCAGATCACTCCTTCAGTCACTGCCTGCAATCTTGGGGTAACTCTGGACAATCAACTGTCATTTTCGCCAAACATTGCCAACCTTACTCGCTCTTGTCGATTTCGTCTTTACAACATCAGAAAAATTCACCATTTCTTTCTACACAGGCTACTCAGTTGCTTGTTCAGTTCCTTGTTATTTCAAGACCAGACTACTTCAACTCGCTCCTGACAAGTGTACCTCTGTTCACCATTCGTCCTCTGCAGCTGATCCAGAATGAAGCCACACGTTTCATTTTTAACCTTCACAACCACCCCACTCACATCCTTGCACTGGCTTCCTATAGCTGCCTGCATCAAATTCAAAACGCTGATGCTTGCCTACAAAGCTAAAAACGACCTCGCACCGCACCACGTTACCTCTGATCCTCCAGCACAGCTCAGCCAGTCCCACCACCTCTCAGAAATCGAGGAAGACATTCATCTAGACTGTTTTCTGTTCTGGCACCTAGGTGATGGAACCTTCTTCTAGATGTCTGTACAGCTCAGTTTCTGGCCATCTTTAAACAACAACTAAAGACATGTTCTTCAATATTTGAAGCATCACTGTTATGGTGGTACTCAATATTAGGCGAGTGGTCACAATGTTATGGCTGATATAAGTATAAGTCACTCTGGATTAGTGGATCGGCCAAAAATGCTGTGTATTATTCATAATATCTAATGTTTGTGAATTTGAAGGCTTTACATTTGTTTTACATTACATGGAAATCTGGCCCTTTATCTGCATTTACAATATTTCGCCTTGAGAACTCACCTCCGGAACAGATTAAATTTGTATGTCGAGGTATCGCTGTACCGAAATTCAAATGAAATCAGCACCTACATATCGTTATAATATCATATTGGGTGGTCCCTGGTGAGTCCCATCCCCACTGTTTACTCAGTGATCTGTTATCTAACTGGCTAGTTCACCTCAGGGTCAGTCTAAAAAGAAATCTCTGACATCATACGATCAAATTTCACCCTGTTTTTATCGTGTATGGATGTGAATATAAGGCTAAATACAATGTAGGTGCAAACAACGATGACCGGGTCCGAGCACATGCACAAGACTGTGGCTGTTTTGCAAACAACCCAAAATAACTGACTTCCTGATGAGTAGAAAAAGGTTCAGGAAAATCAAAGCACAGGTTGGAATCTGTTGCCATTAGCACACCTAAGGGACCAATCCACTGGGTGCACCAGAAGGACAGCGGGCACATGCATTTAAAGGGGAAATACCAATGCCACTATAACAGAATACATTATATAACTATGTAATTATATCTCACTAAGAAAGTTTTTTGCCATAAATGCGACGCCTCGCCACGGCTGAACCGTTTGCATTTTGCGATACGAGTTTTCGCCTTAAGAACTCGCCTCCGGAACGGATTACATTGATATGCCGAGGTATGGCTGTATTTATAAACCTATAGAATCGAAAATCGTGATAATATCGTATCGGATGGTCCCTGGTGATTCCCATCACTAATATTTACTCAGTGATCCGAGAGCTAGCGGGCTAATTCACACCACAGTCGGTCAAAAAAAAAAAATCCCTGACACAATATAATTCAATATCAGCCTGTTTATGTGTTGTTCCTGACAGCTAGAGATGTGGATGTGACGCTAATTAGCAGAGTGACGCTCGTGCGCCATACACCGCCGACGGGATCTGTGATCGCCTAGACAACAGGCCACGCCCCCTGACAACCACGGCTCCGTCTCTCTAAACGCGTACGATTCTGTTCATCATGTGATCCATTATCGCAGAGCGCGGTTTATTCCTGCGGGTTACGTTCGGTGACGTAATCATTAATCCTATTCCAATTACAGATCAAACGTTTCATGATTCTAACGCGTGCTTCACCTTACCCGTAGTGCTGCTCTCCTCCAGTGTGGGCTGATCTACCGCTTTCCAACAACACGACCTCCCCCCTGAGGATCCCCTTCCTTAGCTGGAAAATTAATCTGTTAATACACCAAGAAACCGATGTTGATAGATATAAAACAAACGGGCAAATTAATGGAGAAGGCTGATGCTCCTCCAATCAGCTCGCACTGAATCGGGAGTGATCCATTTGGTCAGCGCGCTGCTGGGTTCTAAAAGCGGAAACTCACTCATCGGTGGGGCCCACCTCCGCCGCTTCAGCCGCCTTTCGATTGGCGCTCAATCGAGTTGCTGTTTTAAGTAGCGCTGCCTGCTGCAACGGAATAACGCGCTGTTTAATTACACGCCTTAATTAATGTGTTTGTTTTAAAATAAACGCTCCAGGGTTTATATATATATATATTACAATCTTGTTTCTACCCTAGACCCATTTAATGAGTAAATTATATTTACTCTTCTTATTTATATTCTTATGAATTGGGTTAGAATTAGGTCTTATTACCAATAAACCAAAGCTTCATCATCCTCGTCATAGTTAATGATCAGAAGCTCAAGGGTATAAGCCTTCACCACCAAACTGCCACTCTTGGGCCCTTAACCCTATCTGGTTCAGCAGTGCTGTGTCAGGGCTGACCCCAGCTAGCAAAGAAAAAATGTGCTATAATGTAAAAAAGTATATACAGTACAGAGCAAAAGTTTGTACACCCCTTCTCATTCAGCGAGTTTTCTTTCTTGTGTTCTTTCTTGTGTTCTTTAGCCCAAACGCGTCTCTTCTGCTTGTTGCCTGTCCTTAGCAGTGGTTTCCTAGCAGATCTTCTACCATGAAGGCCTGATTCACACAGTCTCCTCTTAACAGTTGTTCTAGAGACGTGTCTGCTGCTAGAACTCTGTGTGCCATTGACCTGCTCTCTGATCTGAGCTGCTGTTAACCTGCGATTTCTGAGGCTGGTGACTCGGATGAACTTATCCTCCGCAGCAGAGGCGACTCTCGGTCTTCCTTTCCTGGGCCGGTCCGCATGTGAGCCAGTTTCTTTGTAGCACTTGATGGTTTTCGTGACTGCACTTGGGGACACTTTCAAAGTTTTCCCAATTTTTTTTCGGACTGACTGACCTTCATTCCTTAAAGTAATGATGCCACTCGTTTTTCTTCACTTAGCTGCTTTTTTCTTGCCATAATACAAAATCAAACTCTTTGAATGAGAAGGTGTGTCCAAACTTTTGGTCTATACTGTATATTAACATATTTGTCACACTTAAATGATTAAGATCATCAAACTAATTTTAATATTACACAAAGATAACCAGAGTAAATACAAAATTCTGTTTTTAAATTATATTTTTAAAAAAGCTACCTGGACCAAATTGTCCCCTTTGCAAAATCATGAATAAACTGTGATTGGGCCAAATCTCCATGGTAGTGATCCAAGGTGAAAGCCACTGCTGACCAAAAAGAACACAAAGGCTTGTCTCACATAGTGGCCTGGTCAAAGTCCGGACTTAAATCCGATTAAGATCTTTAAAGCTGTTCATGCTCAAAAAACCTCCAGTGTAGGTAAATTAAAACAATTCTGAAAAAAAGAACACAGTGATGTGAAAGACTCGTTGCCAGTCATCGCAAACTCTTGATTGCAATTGATGCCACCAAGGGTGACACAACCAGCTACTGGCACAACCAGTTATTACTTTTTGATAATAGGGGGGTTTGGAAAGCTTTTCCCTGAATAAATGAAATAATTTAAAAACTGTATTTTGCATTTACTCAGGTTCTCTTTGTTTAATAATCTCAATAATTTACGTGACAAATATGCAACAATAAATAAATAAAACAAGAAGGGGGCAAATACTTTTTCACGGCACTGTATATGTGACAAATAATGGCTTCTTCTTTTTCATTACAGACCAAAAGTCTTTCCATGATCAGGGAATAAAACATATATAACAATTATGCTTTTATAGAAAAACACGTGTGATGGGATGGTGAGATGAAGTTAGTGGTACCACCTTAAAGTTAAGTAGTTTCCTATAACAGCATGGCCTAAAGTGTTTATTCTGTACTGTATATCAGAGCTATTTGCCAATTTTAATTAAGCAATATCACACAAGAGGGAGAGCTGTTATGTGGTCGAAGGCATCACAGCTGTGCGATATCCAGCAATACAGCATGACCTCAGTGTGATGTTGCTTTTATACGACAGTTACGCAAACACAATTTATTATTCATAGATTATGATTTATTTCTTTATTTAACTAGTTACTTTGCTTCATCAACGCATATCCTTCCATGACTGGTGGAACTAATTAACCGCAGTTGTTGGAGCTGGAGCAATTGATAGTTAAATTCTTACCGGTACTATGTAGTCAAAGGTGAGGAGAATAAACCATGGAGGTTGTGTACAGTCCTGTAATTTCCTTTATATTTCCACTCATTCTGTTTTGGAGTATCAGCTCTAACAGATCAATCTATATCTTGAAAATCTATATATTACATAAATATACACTACATGTATACATACATCACTATCTAACTCCATGGTCGTTCTTTCTATGCTGTAAAACAATGCAGAAGGCGTCCAAAATATGCAAATACTGTACATACACACACACACACACACACACACACACACACACACACACACACACACACACACACACACACACACCGAGTAGTACCGTTGATCATGGGTTGGAGAGCGATTTGGGGTTCAGCCTTGCGTTAGGACCTATGATCCGCACAAAACCATTAAAACACCTTTAAAACACATTAAAAAAAAAGCATCAGAATATAGACAATATTGTTCTCCACCTCGCACAATGTGTCATTTCAACATGAGAATGAATACTTCTTCTAGTCTACTGCATTTTCTGCTGAGATTCTTGTAACTGCAATGTGTCTGACTGTTTGAATGTGTGTTATGTTGTCATTTAAACAAATGATCATAAAAAATGTTTTTTTTTTTTTTTTTTTTAACTCTCTGGTTAAATATTAAATGTTCTGTTGACATCTTGATTCTTATTACCGAAACAGGAAACTTTCTACATTTTGTGTTTTTTTTTTCTTATGAAAATGTACTTTATTAAGGTCTAATTATATGCACTGAGAAAAAACAAGTGAAGCCATCATGACTCCTCTATAGTCAGTAGAACATCCCGAGGCTCCTCATCCTCCACTACACCATCTCATATGTCCCAGTCTTCTGCATCCTCAGCACTTGTGCCCACCAGCTTCACAGTCTCATTTGTGTCCCTCCTGAAGAGAACCTCCACATCTTCAGCCACATCCACACAGCATGGCCGGTCTCACCACCGTCTCGTGCATCTTCCCTTTGACTCTTGCTGATATTTTTCACAAATCTCTCGACACATTTCTCATTCCAACCTGCCTGCACTCGCGTATTTACGTCTTCCTCACACTCTCCATTCCCCTGGACTGTTGACCCCATGTACCTTCTTCACCTCTTCACCGCCGTGTTCTTACTGTTCCACTTCTGTCTAGCAGGTGGTTAAGAATTTATATACATGTGACAACTTCTGACAAATTAAAAAGTGGTATTTTGTCAGCTTTTTTCAATGACATGGTAAAATTCAAGTTCATGTTTTTTATTTACACAATTAAATGTTGCTCTGTTTATACCTGTTGTAAGGTTTTTCTTAAAAAAAATTTTTTTTGGCTTTTGTATTTTTGAAGGACTACACTTTTTCTGCATTATCTCATACTTCTCAGGGTAATAATATATATAATCATTACCGAAATAATTAACATCATTTCTGAAACCTATATATCATTAACACAACAGAAGTTCATTAGATGTTAATTTAATTCATAGAAAATAGTTTAATTTTAAAATGAAAAAAAAAAAATTAGATTTTAAATGTATGCGTAGAAAATTATGTTCTTTCAGGTTTGTCACGTCATTATGAAAAAATGTCAAGTTTCATCGAAATATATTTAAAAAATGGTTGTAAATTTTGGAAGGTTTCGCTTTAAAGAGAGAAATCAATCAAAAAAAAGGTTAAATTAAAAATAGATATTATTTCAGAACTTCAAGTAACTGTGCATAACTATGAATAATCCAGTTTTCAAAATGTGAGAATATATTTGCATTTAGAACAGCGTCGATGTGGCAGTAATAGATTTTTTAGAACTTATTTTGGAAATTAAATGGTAAGCAAAAGCTTTGATATTAATGTTCACAAATACTCCAGACTTTGCTGCTAATGCTTGAAATTCTTGAAACCAAGATTTTGTGAGAATCATCCGTACAGATACGATTTGAAAGTCTTAGAAGCGATTAGTGCAGAGACGTGAGGCGTGTTGTGTAAGACGACGTAACGTGATCAGATGTGTGATGTTGCTGAAAGTGTGTCTGTGACTGGGTGTGAATGTGGGCGTGGTCAGGCAGCCGGTCTCTCCTCAGCACTGCGGACCGTCCAGACCGACTCGCACCCGCGCTGAGACACACAGCTAGTGATACTTACAGTGAAGCACCCCAGTGCCGTTACTGTCTGCTGTTGGACATCATTGGACATTTGAGACTCCTACTGTAAACTTAGAGGAAACTTGACTGTAAACAATCACATTTTGGCTTTTTATGATTTTCACCAAACAAGTCCAAACAAGCAAATACAAAAACATTTCCATTTTTCTTCACACCACAACCCCGAAATCGACTCCAACTAAGTCAACCAGAGGACTAAACGAATAATTACTGTACCATCAATGATCATTGAATATTAATTACAATTAAACATCATATCATTTGGAATTGATTATCATGATTGGCGCCTTGTTAAGGGGCAACTTTAGTCATTGTGAGGATTTTTTTTATTAATTCACCAACAATTATTAATATTATCTTATATTTTTTTTATTATAAGTTTTGTTTCAATTCCAGTTAGTTCAACTCAACATCCATGTTTTTTGTTTTTGTTTTTGTTTTTTTTTTGCTGCACAAAAGCGTTTGTTATCTAAGTCTATGTCCAAAATGGTATCTAAATTAGCATATACCAGTATTTTTAACTGGGTCTGTACATGAATGGGGGGTTAAATTTCAATTAAAAAGTTTGTAACAAAGGTAAATTAAGTTTAAAATGAACATGTACATTACAGTCAAATGTTTATGTTACGTACAGTCAACCTTCGTCTAGACTTAATGTTGTGACTAGGCTTTCGGATGCTCCTGTCGAGGGATCGCCACGGCGTACCATCTGATCGGCCTGTGGATGGGAACTGAACCCAGGCGGGAAACCTACACACTGAGCCAATGCCTTGCATTTTTTAAGAACAACTGTTCAATCCTGCCACCTAGTTGCAAACGAGTGCCATAGCACGTCGAGTATCAGCAACGCTTCAAACAAGTGCAGTGTTTATGTTAATCCTGTTCATTTACTCAAACATGTGAGTCTTATATGATTCATTTGATTGAAGTGACGTCGCGTTAGGAAGTGCACGTGTTCAACAAGTGAACTCAAAGCGCGTTTTAACATTTAAGTCATTGTTTATTATTTGCAATTACGTGAGTAACAAATTATTTACAATTGTTGCTTCACAGGAATCTTTAAAACGGAGAAAAATAGACTCAGATTCTGAGATAGAGAGAAATAGAGAGGGTGGGGGGAGGGTGGGGGGGGGGGACAGATACAGATAGATGTGCCAATATTTTGATGCTTCTTTGGCTGGTTGGTTTAACCTCCATGGAGACGGCAAAGAGGAGACGGGCTGAAGAGGGATGGACAAGATGTGATGATGAACAAGAAGTGTAGGAATACAGTGAGAGGCGACTACCAGGTCAAACCATCCTCCATTCTGTCCATCCTGGAAGAAACACAGGTGTGTGAGACACTAATCATCAGAACAATGTTACAGGATTCGAAACGTCTATAACCCTGCGGCTGTCTCTCACCGCGGCCTGATGTCCTGTTCATCACCACCGAAGAGCAGCTCGGCCATCTCTACCTCCGGGGAGGACCTCTTCCCGTACCTGAGAGGATAAACAACATACGAGGAGGGTAAGAGCAGGACAGTCGGAGAAAGAAGGAAAAAGAAGAGAAAGAGAGACAATGAGGCATGAAAGGGAGGAAGGAAGTGAGAGAGAGAGAGAGAGAGAGAGAGAGTTGAAAAGACGTTTTGTTAGAATCGCTTGAAGCACAACATCAGTAATTAAATGAATAAGTAACAACTCAATCAAAATGAAGTAAAAAAAAATAATAGAAGGAAAAAAGAGAGCGAGTGAGAAAGAGAGTGAGGGAATAGAAAGGAAAAAGAAAGAAAAATAGGAGAGACAGAACGAGAGGAGAGTAAGAACAAGAGAATGAAAGAAAGAAAGAAAGAAAGAAAGAAAGAGGAAGAAAATTGAGGGACAGGAAATAGAAATCTCCAAGCATAACAGAAATAAATGGATGATAATGGATGAAAAAAATGAAAATAAGATGGAGAGTAAGAGAGCGACGGAAACGAGGGAATAAAATAAAGAAAAAGAAACGAGAGAATTGAGTAAAGACAGAATGAGAGGAGAGTCAGGGAGAGCGATATAGAGAAAGAAAATAATTATAATTAACCGCTTGACATGTCAGAGCATAAAAAGAGCTCCCTCTGTGTGTGTGTGTGTGTGTGTGTGTGTGTTAAGACGCTGATAAATGCCACAAGTTAAGCCCACTTAATGAGGTTAGAACGCGAGGCTGAATTGTGTACACACTCGGTCTTTACATGTTACAGTCACACAACCTCATGACTGGCGTGTAAGAGGAATAAAACTCTCAGGGATGAGAAAGCGACGACTTTGGTAGTGATCAAACCCAGCGCGGGTGAAGAACACGAACCGGTAACTAATGTGTAATAAGGGTGTATATAATAATCTCACCTCTGCCTGGTGATCAGGTTGATGTAGTGGCGCAGCGCCGTGTGGTACTTGGCCAGCTCCTCGGGCCCCGCGTCCCCCGCCGGAGGCTCGGGTTTGGGCGGGTACGCCTCCGCCACACACACCAGGACGCACAGCACCACGGCTACGGGAGCGAGCCAAGACTTCATCGTGTCAGCTGAGTCTGAGTGGAACAGAGCGAGACGGTAACCAGGTCAGGTGTAGACAGGATGTCAGTCACAGCTAGCATATGCAGCGTGGCCGGTTAAGCGCTAAGACATCACACGCTTCACTCTCTACATAGTAATCAAGTAATAGTAAGCAAGTGTTTACATGAGATGGTTTAGAAAACAAATGAAGCTTGAAAATATATATATATTTTTTTTAAATTTAAATGACATTTTTCTCCTCAAAGCATCCGTGTGTCATTCGTCAACGACTCAAATCTCAGCTTTTTTGTTTGTTTAGTTCCTCACATGCATGAGCGTGGGTTTTCTTTGCTTTTTAAAAAAAAAAAAAAAAAAAAACCTTTATAACGCAAGCACTTGGTTCACTCGTTTATCATAATTAACCTCCTCACTGGTCCGAGTGTCACAAAGTTTATCAAGTTTAGACCAAAAAAAGAAAAACTTCAGAAAGGAGCCAAAAGATTCGGCTTTCACCTGCCGTGATGTGTCAAATTATTTAACTCGTGTTTGAACAAAACAAGATTTACACCTGAACAGACGATGAAACTTAAAAAAAAAATTTTTTTTTAAATACATCAAAATTCAGGGATTTTGATAAACAACAAAACAGTGTTAAAAGGTTAAAAGTAAAAAAAAAAAAAGTCTGAAACTCTTGACTGTTAGATTATTTTACATTATTATATTTTACATTAAACAGAATCAATAATAATCGGAGACTCCACGTTACGGAGATCATGACATCCCTCGCTGAGCTTCTGATCCCTTTTCATCAAAGGCTGCATCTTTTTACAAAAATGTAAATCTCTCAAGACTGTCAGTAAAGTTGAAGCGTAACCGCTGACACTGGAGACTCCTTCCTTAAACATCAGCCTACAGGAATCACATTTCAACCAGCCGAGTTACCAAAAACCTGCACTATTTGATGCAGAAGGAGAAGAGCACAGATAAAGACTCACTGTGTAGTGGAGGAGGAGGGTCGGAGCAGAGGCGCAGCTCGAACGCTGATCTCGTTTGTCCTCCCGTCTCTGATGCTGCTGCTTATATACAGGCAGGGAGGGAAGTGAACGAGGGAACACTCCACCCTCATCTCAGCCCGTTTACAATCTCTGACTGATGGGGGGCACAAACGCAAATGACATTTATGCTTTATTACGTATTTAATCATTGGGAAATTTTGTAATCACTATACCAAAAAAAAAAAAAAAAAAACTCATTCTGAGGCGGCGTTTTCTAATGGAGCTGAAATACACGAAGACTGAAAAGATTTCAATTGTCTATTTCTACCAAGTAAAGTAAAAAAAATAAAAAATAAAAATAAACATCTGATTCCCTTGTTTTGAGATGTCTCAACCTGGAAAACCTTTCATTTATTCATCTATTTATTTATTTATTTATTTATTTATTGTTTGTATACACTGTAGATTGTCTTACTGTAACTTCCATTAAGGTAAATGTTTCATTAAGGAGTCAGAATTATTATTAGTAGTAGGAGTAATAAAATGATTAATGTAACTGTTTAATGATCATTAAAAGTTGTAATGGTGAGAAAAAGGTTTAAAATCCTTTAATTTAATTTTTTTAAAATTAACACTAAAAAAAATAAAGTACACTATGTCAAAAAGATGTTTGTCTCCTGCACAGAATTCGGTTATTCTTGTGATATTCCACCTGCTGATTACATGACATCATTTAAAAAATAAAAAAAATCTAAATCATGGGATTGATTGACACCCCGTCCAGGGTGTACCCGCCCTCGAGACTCTATCACCTTGTGTGACCCTGTACAGGATAAGCGGTTTTTAAAATAAGAGAGACTATTATTGAGCTTACTGTCTTTATCAAAATTCTCTGCTTATGGATGATGTCATACTGTAGATCAGTGGTCCTCAGCCCTGGTCCTGGAGAACCACTGTCCCATATTTTAGTCTTTTTCCAGCTCTAGGATTAGGAAAAAGCCACTTCAATTAAGAAAAGGATGTTAATTAGGTGGACATTCTTTAGGGACGCGCCGGATGCTGACTGTAAGCGGAAATCAAGGAAAAACGTTTTTAGATGGCATTTAGCTGTTTACAGTAGCCGTCTGACTGAATTAGGCCATTGGGTAAAAATGTAATTCTGTCTAGAAAACCTTCTGTGATAGATGAAGTCTGATTTCACCAACGTGTTCAGCAAGTGAAATTTACAAAAGGAAAAAAAAAAAAAAGCTGCTCAATTTTACTTAGAAGAAAAAATTTTTTGGAAATTTGTATTTGCAAAAACATAAAAATAACTCAATAGCTTAAATGTTGACCTTTATTAATTTTATGTATGTATTCTATGTTTTATTACTGTGACAACAAATTCACACCATAAACACACAGTGGTACCTTTGAGGTTTATGATCTGTGAGGAAATTGTATTTGACTTTTGCATAATTTGGAACAAGATGCTTTCCAACTTTTCTTTTACTTTCTATTCCAACGTGGACAAAACAGTAACAACCTTCGCTTCAGGAGAAGTTTCTGGAAGTTAAATCCTGAAACAAAAACTCTCCATGATTCCATGGACAGCGTGGAAGCTTTTCGTGATGACGCTGTTCATGTTCTTTAAACACTTTTGAAAACATTCCCTGTAGAAATATGAAGCAATTGAAGGTGCTGCTGGCTGAAACACTTCACAACAAGTTTCTTTGATGGATAGCACATAGCCACAAGTTACGCAGATGCTAAAACGCCTCGGTGATGCTTTGGGAGGTTCCACCTCAGTGACCTGGAGCAATAATCTTACTAAACGCCCTGCATCATCCATCTTTTCTTTTCGTCCCCTTCTTCCTACCAAACCAATAATTCATCCCTGTCCACACAGCCTGTCGTGTTCATATCTCCAGAAAAAGAGGGATGGCGCCAGCAATGTTGACAGTGCGATCTGGCTTCTTTCACATTTCAAATCTGTTGAGCCTCGAAGTGGCGTCCGAGTGCCCGGAAAACACACTCATATCTTCACCATTAATAGTCCAGGCTGCCATCGGAGTTCCTGGCTGAATGAAAACGCTTAGCTTTAGAACCGGTAGTGTTAATACCAACAAAATGAAGCCCAGTGATCAGACAGTAGCACAAAACTAGATGGAGATTGATTGAGACGATGACTAACAAAACCAGGTACAGAATGGAAGTTAAGTTAGCCGATTGAAAATCCATCGACCTTTCAAATACTTTGGTGTCTCTACTCTACACCGCCACAGCTGACATAAACAGCCCTAAAACAAACATTTGCCAAGCCCTTGCAGTTTCCTCCAGCTCCACGGCCGTCACCATTCACTGGGCAATAAAAGTCAACCGGTGCGCAGTAGATGATGATTCTCCACTTCAGCCGATTGGCGTGGGTAAACACAGAGAAAGCCAGCTGAGATAAGAGCTAAAACAAACCCTCATGCTGCGCTAAGACCACAAACATACTGGTCTGGGATAATGCACTCCTAAAAGGATGATTGCTGGGAGCTTGGTGTTTGATAAGCAAACGTCCTAGTGAAGTCTCAAAGACTTGAGACAGACTGTGAACATGGATTTGATTTTTTCCACCATGATCCCATTTATTGGAATACTTGAGAGAAAATTAAACAAACTTTAATCCAAACATGTACATCAGGTATTAAAGAAATGTCCTCATTCAAAGCAACACACTTTTACAATGAAATGCTATTTGACAGATACATCGATCAGCCATAACGTTAAAAACATTCACATTATAAAAGCCGCTTGTGCCACCGAGGTGGCTCTGGCCCCTTGGGGTGTGGATCCGCAGGGCCTCTGGGGTGTGTGTTTGGCTCCAGGATATTGGCAGCTGGTCCGTCGAGTGCTGTGGTCTTGTTTGTCTGATGAACCCCATGAGGCTTGGGCATCGGTGAGTCTTGGGTACCCATAATCCTATACTTGGGTATACTTGATAATCATCGTTAATGTAATGGCTGATTAGCTTATAAACCAATATTCAACTGATTTGCTCGCCTCCTAGTTGTCAAAATGGGAACTGCTACAAGCATTAACAAAGTTACAGAGGCAGGAACAGTGAAGAGACCATGTTATTACCCAGGATGGCAAGGGTCGTTCTCCAAATTGAGCTTGTTTTTAACTACTACCAAAGTGAAATCTAACACACTGACTCCGGCAAATCTCTGTCAAATTCTAAGCTCATACAGTGTGTCTATGATGTATGAAGCCAATTCTATATTACAGATAGACTGCAAAGGATGAGGAGACGAGGTTAGGAAGTGGATATCGACTGTGTTTCAGAAATGAGCGAGCACCTCGTGACATTTATATTTACGTTCAGGCGTAATCTGCCAAACGCTGCCAAACAGTGCTTAAAAGTTTCCGTCATTGAATGGATCCTTACACTGGTTACTAGGTCACAAATTATAAGTACCATGAGTCAAAAAAAGAGGTTCTTTTTTTTATTGGGGGGAAGAGGATAGAAAACAGTTTAGATCCATGTCCTCCTCGATACCTGAAAGATGGGACTCATCATTTAAAATGTAGTTGGACTGGAAGTGTTGTTAATCCAAAGTTTAATAATCCACAGTCTCAATTATTCATATTAGTAAAATATAACCCAATACATACTAATAACTACTAATCCTCTCTAGTCATACTCTGTTGTATGGTTCTTAAAATAAATATAGTAAAAGTAGTACTTTTTTTTTATTTATAGTAAAACGTTTCTCCACTTTTCTGTCAAATCAAGAGGCAAATCATTCGCAATCCTCTATAATACAATCCTAAAATACAAAAACTCAAATACATAGTGCAAGAAGTACATCACTAGCCGAACTGACGGCGCGAGGAAAGGGGAGGGGAAATAAATAACAGAGCTGGTAAGTGAATGCACGAGTTCAAAGAAACATGCAAGTTAACCAAGGAAACATAAAAAAACGCCAACTGAAATGTTCCAGTTGATTCCTGATTGGTTCGTTGAACGTAGGCTACTGATTCCTGTATCTATTGGAAATGATGAGCACCAGAGTACCGGCGATTGTGGCGAGGAAAAATGCTATTGATTCACCCCTAATTAGAACCGCGGTTATGCTAACAAGCCTGACAGAAGGGAGATCGATTTCCCCTCCATGGAAGTGCGGCAAGGGTCTGCGAGCGAAAGACAAATCGCTTCATTAGGGAGAATGATTTGCTCTTCTGCTGAGGAAATACAATGCAAGTCCTGAAGGTGTATAAAAATGCACTTGTATTAACACACCTTCAGCTATGTATTATAGAGTTAGCGCTTGGAAAGCATAGCGGTGAGTCCTACAGACACGTGTGATTTATAGTTTTCATTAGGGAGCATCTTGAGGTTAAATTGTTGGAATTTAGCTGCAGGTCAACATGAATGGAAATGCTCATCTTTAGAGGCTTTAGAGATGAGAAGAGTGATGCTAGGACGCTTAGATAAAGGTTTTTACTCTTCGACGACTGCACAAAGCATTAAATCGGTGAGGTTTGTCTTTAAGCAGCGATGAGCCGCCGCTACATCAGTCACGGACGTAGGAACATTTAAAACGTAATAAAATTTGAACCAAAGCAAACATGGAGACCCTGACTGGACGCAAGACAAACATCTTGACAAACGTGGAGAGACAGAGACTTTAACGCCTCTCACCGGCGTGTTGAATGGTAGAGCCGCCGGTACGATCTGCTCCGTGCTCACTCGGACGGGACCTGAACATCTTTATGGGCGCCTCGCCTGATTGCGCGCTAACAAACACTGGGGCTAATGTGAGCAGAGTGCTTCAGAGACCTGTTTGCCTTGGTGAGTGTGTGAGAGAGCGGAATCAAGAACACACAGGCTGGTAGAGATAATGTACAGAATACAGTCACAAAGGAAGGATAAAGGTAATAAAGTATATTACACAAATATTCTTATTTTTATCAAAGAATCATGAACAGAGGATTAAGCGAAGGACAGGGGTTTATTGTCCCCGAGCTACTGAGACGCATGGAGGAGGTCAAGACAACATCCAGGGTATCGCAGCACTTGTCCAACACAATTGGAGCTCTTGCTGTTGCTGGAGGAACAATAGCAGCCTGCTGGAAGAGAAAAGGAGCCTTAAAGGATGAGTAGCAAACGGTAGCATGCCAGGTTTCATTCACGCTGGATGGACTCCTCAGCCATGCAAGAAACATAAGCATCAACCACTTCATTAGGAACTCGTTTAGTCAATCATATGGCAGCAGCACAAACGTGTGTACAGGTTCACGTTCGTGTTAAATGACCTTTTTTCCTGTGACGATGATGAGACGATGACGAGACGTCACGGGTATCAATGTACAGTGACAGAGACGAAATCAGCTCGAGACTAAAATGTGGTTTAAATCTGTCTTTATTTTCATCAACATATAATGCTGGTCAAAATCTGCTTCGATATGCTGGTCATTCATTACGGCACGAGCAGCAGTATGTCCTGGGTCACGGCGCGCGGCGTATCAGGAGTAGTTTGCGCGTGCAGTGATCCCGTGTTACAAGCTCAAACATCTTTAACTCTCCTCATCACAGCAGTCTTACTCAGGCCAAAGAGAAGAGACGAGGAGAAACAGAGGAGAAACAGAGGAGAAACAGAGGAGAAACAGAGGAGAAACAGAGGGGCACACAATCGCTGGGAGAAATACCACAAACCTGAAGAGAGGCATCAAGGCATACCATAATAATCACCCAGTTTCACAGACTTTGTGGTCATTATGCTACCACATGTTAACATCATTATGTATTTTATTTTATAATTATCTGAATACATCAGATGAAAAGATACATTTTAAATGTTAAGATAATTATTTTGTGAACAAAAGGGTTTTGTCTAGACTAGATTGTACTGTAGGGTTAATTAATAATAATCTAATTGCTAAAATGTTAAGTTTTTATTGACTAAAACTAGACCAAAGAAAAATTGGTTTTATTAAGTTTGACTTAATATGATAAAAACTAACAGGAACATTTATCCCTGGACTAAGACTTGGATTAAAGATTGACAATAACAGACAAAACCAACACTAGTTGTAATTTCATTTCATTGCGATATTTGGTAGACGTCCTTTTCCAGAGCCACTTACATTTTTATCTCATTATACATCTGAGGGTTAAGGGCCTCACTCAAGGGCCCAACAGGGGCGAGTTGGTGAGGGTGGTGGGGTTTAAACCTGGGACGTTCTGAACCGTAATAGACCTTAACCACAGAACTACCCCTTCCCTTCTGCCAAAGCTTATGAGACAAATCCATTATAGATTCTATTCGTCCTCATTACTGTAAAATATATTGTCCTCTAGAGGAATAACTGAGACACAATCTCTTCTATCCAGTGCAACTAATTGCTGTGATCACTCTGTACAGCCTCTCAGAATGTCCACCACAGCCAATATCGAGGTGGATGAGCTACAACTGAAGACAGCTACATCACAGGGCACTAAAACTGGGTAGTTAAAGATGGGAAAATACAATGTTCTGATGTTTGACGTGAATGTTAACCGAAACACTCATCCGTGTGTTTTTATTTTTCCATCAGGGAAGAAACTTCAGGTCGTCATTTTATTTTATTGCCGCATAACGTGGCTGAGACCTGAGCAACTGAATCAACCCCAGATCATAACACTGCCTCCAGAGGCTTGTACACTGCATGATGGTGCATCGCTTTATGCACTTCCCTTCTTACCCCGACACGCCCATCGCTCTGGAATAGGCTTAATCTGGTCACATGACCTTTTCCCATCACTCCCAAATCCAATCTTTATCCGTAACAAACTGAAGCCGTTTTCTTATGGACACACACAACTGTTTACCTGCGAGTTCCCATCAGCAGGGAAATGATCTTACTTTCACTATTAAACAGAGACCTGTTTTTATACTGTTGATATTTTACCACACAACTTCATAAATGATCTCCATTCACTTGTTTTTTTTTTTTTTACCACAATTCTTTTGCAAAAGTCAAAAGGTTCAGCACGATCCTTGCAGGCTTTAATAATGTGTTGGACAGTTTTTAACCCAATTCCAGTCCTTTAAAATCTCATTTTTGGTACTTGAATCAAGCCAATAATTTGCCCTTCTTAAAAGTTTGTTTTGTTTTGTCCAGGCAGTGTATAATAAGCCATGTATTTTCCACTGGCGAAAGGTCCTCTCACCAGATTGACGAGTATCTTTTAAAGGGAACTTTAATCTTCATATACTGGCAAGATGCCTTCGCACCTTCCTCCATGTCTCTCTCTTCATAATGAACGCCATTAACCATCTGCAAATGAAGTGTCAGCAACTAACGGCCGCGTCAGTGGCATGGCTTAACCAAGCAATTTCTGATCAACGCTGGATCTCGTTAATGTTGAAATCATGCTAATGGGCCTCCGAGTGGTGCAGTGGTGCAGCGCTCGTCCCATCATCTGGAGATCGCGAGTTCGATTCCCGGGTGGTGCTGTAACCTCTCGCAGCCGGAGGTCTGAGAGAGAGCTGATTGGCCGAGCTCTCTCAGAGGGGAGGGATGAGAGGTACTTAGTGCTCCCACATTAATCACAGCTCTATAGCCAATCAGGGACGTCTGTGAGCTCACGTGAGCGGAAGGAGCCGATAGCGTGATAACGCTGACCTCCGAGTGTGTTACGGTGTGGAGCAGTTCGAAAAGAGGCTGGCGTCATGTGGTTCGGAGGAAACACGTGATCGTCTTCGGCCCTCCCGGCTGAATAGTAGTATTAGCCTTAATGTGGAGCCCCCTAGTGACGGGGAGGACACAACTAAATTAGGGAGAAAATTGTTGGGAGACGTGTTGTAATAATGCATGGCTTTAGGGATACAAGAAACATGATTGAAACTCGATTAAAAAAAGTTAAGTAGGAATAGATGACCAGAGATGAAAAAGCTAATTTATATTTACTTGTGCATTGAATACATGGTACAACACACTATAGTGTACGACATACAGGGTTTACACTGTGCCTTAAAGAAGCCAGGATCTGATCCATTCCAGTTCCATTGGTCTTCTATCAACCCGTGCATCGTTTAAAGTCATGTTTATAATCCAGGAATGATGGGAAGACCAGCGCAGCCCTGGTTTCTCTCTCTCTCTCTACATCCTAATGCAGTCCTGACTCATCACGTCAGCTCGGATTGAACGAAACAAGGTGATGTTAATCAGCGAGCCGGTCTGGGGATGGGGTTGGTTTCCAAACGCCAGCACGGTACATCTGTAACAAAACATTGCATCCTCATCCATAATTACACTCGTACATCTCGAGCCAAGGAGCAGAGTCTAAACTTCTAGTCCAGGTTGATGGGATATATTCTGACTGATGGAAATTTGATGCAGCAGAAACACCAAAAAGTCCACTTCAGTCTTGATGTTTAAGGTACTTCCGTTCAAATCAGCTAAATATTATAGCTTCTTCCCCCACCCCTCATTTGATCCAGTTGAAGTAAATGATTCATTCACCATGAACAGCTTGAAGAGTGTACAAGATCAACCCAAATTATTAATTCATGAACTCCTACTTGCACCAAACACTGACCCTTGGGACACTGAAAGGTTGTGAATAATTGGCACGACTCACTTTACTCTTACTCACTCATCATCTATACCGCTTTATCCTGTATTCAGGGTCTCGGGGGGGCCTGGAGCCTATGCCAGGAGGCTTAGGGCACAAGACAGGGTACACCACGGACAGGGTGCAAACCCATTGCAAGGCAAACACACAAACACTACTGGCGATTTGGGAACGCCAACATGGACAATTTGGGAATTAGCTTAATCTGCATATCTTTGGAGTGTGGGAGGAAACCGGCGTATCCGGAGACAGTGCTAACCACTACACCACCGGGCCGCCTTGAATTTCCTTTTCTCTCTTTTTCGTCACAACTAAGGTTTGCCTGTGTTGTGCTCAGCAGAACAGAGTTTGACTCTTGACAGCTTTCATTTCTCATTCACATGGTGAAAACATGAAAGCAAAGATTATTAGACTTAACTGAAATGACTCACCAATACGTTGAACGAGAATGGTGTCTCAAATGTAACGATTCCCTGAATCAAACACTGATCTCCTGAGCATGATAGAAAAGATTCGCAGAACAAAACAGAAGCTAACCTTAATCACGACTGAAAGGATCCACTGAATCAAACACCTACCCGCGGAAACAAAGGAGCGACTCCCGTCATAATATTCTAAACACTTCAATGAGTTAAATAATGATCTGCTGAATAAGAGTGGAGTGAATCCAGTGAGTTAAAAAACCAAAGTATGAATATCTTTTGCTTCCATTTTTCAATTTCACCTACTGACATGTTGAAAAATAAACAAAGCCTCTCAACTGTTTATGAAACATGTCTAAAACAGAATATACTGACAAGAAACTAATAGCTTCATTTTTAATAACCTGCACACATACAACTTTTTTTAAACAATGAACAAACCAAAACATACCATAAACTATTTTATACCAAACTTATTTCTATTTAAACTTGAATTAGCAGTAAATTAAAAACCAATCACCAGAAATCATTATATAAGTATGAACAAAGAAATAAAGTAACAGTATTAATTAACAAGAAATATTTTTGTTAATTATTGCCTCTGCATACAAAGAGTTATTAACGTCATTGCCATCACAAAAGCAAACACTTCTTTCAAAAATGTGCAGGAAGGACCATAAAAAACAACAACAAAAAAAAAAAAAACAACAAAAACACTACAAAACTATTCAGATTTCGCCAACAACGTTTCCACCATCTTGGGCAGAAAACAATCGAGAAAGTGATAGAAGTCCTGAAAATGTCCCGCGGGATCACTGGTGGCTTTAAACTTGAGCACGGCCTTTGGGCAATCGTCACTGCCAGCGACTACAGCGTCCATGCTGAACTTCAGCTCCTCTTTGGGGTCCGGGTCATTCTCTATGATGTACTGCGTCACCCTGCTTTCGATGCTGCTGCAGCCCCCTTCAGGCTTGGAGGTCTCATCGCTTGTTTTGAGTAAGATCCTGCGGATCTTACGGCGGCCGGCCCACACCGGGTGTCTCTGAGTCCAGTTCCAGTGAGACGTCACTGGACGATCTGCCGAAGCTTCCAGTTTCATTCTCTTCCCCTGCGGTGAGGAGGAACTGCAGGATGAGGATGGGCCTACCTCTACAGACAGGGGTCTCTTTATACCAGAAGGACCTGCAGGCTGATCACTGGAACTGTCAAGACTCTCATTGTTGTTCACTTCCTCCTCTCTGGCTTGATCTGGAAGGATCGCGACCTGATCTGAAGGTGTACACTTCAGGATATCATTAAATACCACCTCCAAGGCGGAGCAGAGCTTCTTGAACCAAAGGACTCGGAATGTCTCTCCTGCTGAACTTAGCTCTGCACGGAAAGACTCTGTCAGAGTTTCCGCCCTGAATGCGATGCTGATCTCTGGTACTTTTCCTGCACCATCCTGACCCTCGAAAAGAGGTGCGAAAAGCTTTGCTATCCCCCAGGACTTCCCCTTGGACAACTTGCGCTGGTACTTTGAACTTCGGCAATACTTCTCTGCTTCGCACAATTCCCTGCGAAGATTCTTGTGTGTTCGCTCAGTGAGGTTGCCGGCGACGTTATGGTTGAGTTCAAACGGGTCCAGGATATTTACAGGTCCCAGTTTAGGGAGTATTGTTGTTTTTTGTATGGTGACATCTGAGCTCTCTGCAGCATCGGGCATCTCTTCTTCTCTGCTCAGAAACTCTGTGATGGGAAGGACACGCCCGTCTCTCAGAGATACCACAGATCCAGGAAAATCTAATGTGGAGTAGTAGGTAAAGAACCCAAAAAGTAAAGTACCTGATGGGGAGAAAGGCGAACAAGACAATGAGAAACTGCAAAACAACCAGAGAACATACATTAAAGATCAATCTTAAACTAGAACAGAAGTGTGTATGTTTATGTTTCTTGACTGATTACTATCAAAGGAATTCTAACCATTCCCATTCATTTCCAAAAAAAAAATACCTGATTAATCAAATCCATTGTGAAGTGGATGAGATTAATCCTGCCTTCTCCTATGGAAGCCTGAAGAACCCTGACAGCTTGTATTGGCTTCCTGATCATTTTTAGCAAATTAAGTCAACAAATTGGTCGTCTGTACCAAAAACCCCAACGACCCTGAAGAATTCACCAAAGCACATTTTTTGTCTCATAAGCTTGCTCGTCCCGTAATTGATAAAAAAAAATTTAAACGCACATGTGTGGAATAAAATTTCAAGTGTTGACATGCACTGTACATTTTAATGAATACTTACACAGGTCGTCTGTGTTTTTACTAGGAGGCACTCTGAACGGTTGACTCGGGAAGGTGCAGTCCCACCCGTCAATGACGCACTGTTCCTCCTCACCTACAGAAAAAAAAACATTCAGAAAAGTGATCAATATTTTTGTTTTCCTGGAATCTTTCTTCAGCGGTATTGCCCAGATTTGTAAATTTTTTATCGTCTTTTTAAAGTGATTAAAACTTACAGTAATGAATCAAAATCACATCACCTACAAGGATAGTCAATAAAATCTAGCGTCCATGAAGATCCAGAAATTCTAAATTTGTCTAAATGTAAAAGAGAGAAAAAAATCACAGTGTACCAAGAAATACTGAAGGAGCACCAATTACTCGCTGAACCAATCAATACAATTAATCAATAACTAAGGACTCAACTGACTGTGGCTTAACGCTCATGACCTTCCAGGACGTGTGGGAACCGTGACTCATTTAAAGACCTGCAGCTCATTTATTTGTGCTGAAATGTTTAAATTCTTCAATTCATTCTGCTCAACTTGTTTCCATGTTGCTCCACATGTGATTACGTGTGTGGGATAAAAAAAAAAATTATATTTATAATTTAAAGCCTCACACATTGCATGTGGATCTCAAACTATGCCATATGGTCTTGTGATTGTTTTAAATATATATCTTTTTAATGTGGGGTTACGGTGATCAATAGCAGAACTCTGTTTTCTAATTATACATCTCCAAGCTACCATTTCTCTCCAAAATTCTTAAGAAAGTAGTATATACACAACTAAGTAATATCATTATGAGCATGGATCTCCTGAGGTCTTTCAGTCTGGTTTTAAGGCTCTGCACAGTACTGAAACAGCTCTGTTAAAGGTCTTAAATAACATTTACTGAATTACTGGTTCTGCGATTCTACTGATCCATGATTTACAAGCTGCCTTTGATACAGTAGACCACAATATCGTTCTGTCATGCTTAGAACACTGGGTGGGGTATTAGGAGGACAGCTTTAGACTGGTTTAGGTCCTAGCTTATCGATAGAACATTTTTTTTTGTTATTTTTACAGATTGAGTTTTCATCAGCTCCTTTGACGTATGGGGTCACACAGGGTTCTATCTTTGGGCCCCTTGTTTTCTGATCGTATTTGTTGCAGCTCGGCTATATTCTGAGAAAACATGGCATCTCCTTTCACTGCTAATCAGATTTATGTCCCATTTAAACAAAACTCAGGTTACTCTATCAGGGCTCTGTTAACATTTCAAGGATGTCTTTTTATCACCATTTAATGAAGAAAAAAAAAAGAACTTTGGTGTTTGGTCCTGGTGCCTCCTCTGCATTTGGGAGTCTTGGAGCAGTATGTTAAACCCACAGTGTCAAATTTAGGTGTTATAATCGACCATGGTCTTGATAATTAATAATCAGATCAGTGCTGTGGTTCAGACCAGTTTCTTTAAATTTGCCAGTTTTTTAAAATAGCCATCCATACCTTTAATACCTTAGATTATTGTAATGCTTTGTATTTTGAGGTTTATCAGGCAGCCTTACATTGACTACAGCCAGTCCAAAATTCTGCTGCTCAGCTCCTAACACGTACACGTCAAAGAGAGCATCTCTCTCCAGTCCTGGCTTCCCTTCATTGGCTCCTGGTACAGTACCACATTGACTTAAAAATTATTTAGGTTACGTGTAATGGTTTAACTGTCCTTGCCCCGCGCTTCTTTTCAGACATGCTTAAGCTGTATGCCCCACTCCGGTCTCTCAGATCATTAGATAAATCACACCTGACTGGACCCAAGAATAAGTTTCAGCTCAAGGCTGATTGGGCTTTCTCTGTGGCTGCACCCAAATTGTGGAATGACCAACCTGTGACCATTCATGACGCCACATCACTGAGGGTGTTCAAATCCCGTCTGAAAACTCCGGTTTTCAAACCAACTTGTTGAGAATTTTTTTTTTAAGAGATGTGTGTGATGTGATTATTATTTGCGTCTTTTTATGTCATAATTTTACTATAATATACATGTGAAGCACTTTGGGGCATTTGTTGTTAAAGCGCTAGCTTTAAAAAAAAATGTAGTGTACGTACACGCCATTTCCTTGAGCTGCTCCACAGAAGGCAGGACAGGTGGACTAAGGGACTGCAGGTAGAATAAGACCAGCAGCGTCAGCGCATAGTTGTTTAACAGCGGCCCGCCTCCAGACGGATTCCCTGCATGAAAAAAAAAAAAAAGGTAAAGAGCGCGCACCAACGATATAAGGGGAAAATAGTGATGTACAAAATCTAAAAGTGTGTTTCACATCCGCCTGCATCAATTAAACAAGCAGATTAAAAACTTTGTTTATTCATCCTTCATTCACTTTATATGACAGCATTGGTATGAATTAAAGGTGGCATGAATAGATGGTTACTTTAAAGATCCCATATTTTCCCATTTATAGTATGTAAAAAGGTCTCAGAGCCCTGACAGAAATGTGTCTGCGAACACACCATTGTATTGTGTATATAAATGAGCTACTGCTAAGCAAGCCAGGGGAGGGGTTACCATATATGAGGTCACATAAGGGAGGAACCCAAATGGCTTGTTTACAATTTTTACCTCATAGCTTTTGTTTGTATACACACACTGCAGACTTTTTATTTATTTATTTTTTTAAAGGTGAACGTGGCAAAATACGTTCTCTTTAAATATGTTGTAAATTAACGAAGTCCTCAGACAAAGCACTTAATACACCATCTTTAAGACAGTGTCCCTTATGATAAGAAAATGTTCTCACCTTCACCAAATAAAGCTCGGCTCTCATGATTTTATGCACACAGATTTTTTTTGTACGAGTTGTATGCACGAATCAAAAAGGCTCTGCTGTCATCTTCTGGTCACAGTCGGAAAATAAATGCATCCAAGTAGAGAAAAACAGCCTGTAATAGTTTGTGGTGCGCAAAATACACACAGACGAATGTGTGAAGTGTAAATTCTGCAGTGAACAGCGAGACCGTGGAGGTGGAGGAACCACGGCCTGAAGAGTAACGAGATTAAAGCAGCAGAGCAGACGTTAAGATAAAAGAGTGTGTGTGTTTGTGTGTGTCTTTATCTAGTACCTGCGATTTGTTTTTGTTTGGCCCAGAATCGTACACAGTAAACCAGAGGACGGACTCTGGAGTCCAGGCCCGAGCACAGCTGGAGGAACCGCGTGTTTCTGACCGCCAACCTGCCGTCAGGAAACACATTAAAAATTACTCCTCTTTATCCAAGGGTACCGAGTGTACGAGTTTTATTAGTATTATTATTACTGCTGGACCTGTTGTTGATGGTAATGTCTCCCTGCAGGTTGAGCTGACGATGGCTGAACTTGACCACCGGGAGGCGTGCGCTGTTCACTGCATGGACCTTAAACACCCCGGGCGTGCACTTCCTCAAAATAGTCGCCACCAGCTCCAGCAACTCCTCCTGGGAGGCCGTGGTCAGGTCGATGTCGGACAGGATCGAGTCCTCCGATTGGCCGCCCTCCGACTGGGCGTCGCCCCCCTGCTGGGCGGCGAGGAAAAAACACGAGCCGCTTATTCCAAAGAGGTAAAAGTATTAAATTGTTTTGCCTTGGCATACAGTACAGACCAAAAGTTTGGACACCCCTTCTCGTTCAAAGAGTTTTCTTTCTTGTGTTCTTTCGCCCAAACGCGTCTCTTCTGCTTGTTGCCTGTCCTTAGCAGTGGTTTCCTAGCAGATCTTCTACCATGAAGGCCTGATTCACACAGTCTCCTCTTAACAGTTGTTCTAGAGACGTGTCTGCTGCTAGAACTCTGTGTGGCATTGACCTGCTCTCTGATCTGAGCTGCTGTTAACCTGCGATTTCTGAGGCTGGTGACTCGGATGAACTTATCCTCCGCAGCAGAGGTGACTCTCGGTCTTCCTTTCCTGGGCCGGTCCGCATGTGAGCCAGTTTCTTTGTAGCGCTTGATGCTTTCTGTGACTGCACTTGGGGACACTTTCAAAGTTTTCCCAATTTTTCCGACTGGCTGACCTTAATTTCTTAAAGTAATGATGCCACTCGTTTTTCTTTACTTAACTGTTTTTTTCCTGCCATAATACAAATTAAAACTCTTTGAATGAGAAGGTGTGTCCAAACTTTTGGTCTGTACTGTATACACATCAATAAATGTAATGTATAAAAAAAAAGAAGTAGATTTTAAATGATTTCAGCCCAATTCCAGAATACACATTATTAAAACTCTGGAGAGTGATAAGCCGTCAACCTCGTAGAAGAAACGTGGTCAAAAAAAAGAAGAAAAAAAAAACATGAATGTAGGGGACATTCACATTTAGGCATTTGTTTAATATTAGTTCAAAGTACTGAAGAATTTTTTGGGGGGACATGGGGGAATGACTTAAAACAAGTAGCAGGGTTAAAAAAAATAAATAAATAAATAAAAAAGCTTTGTTTAATAGTGAAAGTAAAAGCATTTCCATAAAGACACCTATAACTTATTTAACTCCCTTTTTAAGTCTCTTTTAAATTATTTCTTTTTAAGTTTGTTTACCTCCATTTTCTTGAGTGATTCCTTTTGAAATGACTTTCCACCTCTCTAATTAAACCATCTTTTTAACTCTTTTTTTTTTTTTTTTTTTACTCTTTATGACGCTTTTAAATATTATTACAATTTTAAATATTATTAACTCTATATTGCTCACCTGCTCACACTGCCGGTTGCGGTTCTGGAACGTTTTGGTGTTCTCCAGGTCCAAGACGAGATCCAGGTCACACGAATGAACGCCGAATGTGTTCACAGACGAGCCGAAGGGTACGATCTGACAATCTGGATTAAACATAGATAAAATAAAAAATTAAATAAAAAACACACACAAAAAAAAAAACCCATGGTGAGCAGACAGGTCAGTTTCAACTGCGAAAATAGTTCCAATCACATTTGAGGGACATGTCGATATTTACTTCATTAAGGAGTACTGCAACACTGGAACACTTTTTAATAATAGTAAAGTACGTCTGGCAGAGAGCAACAGCCTGGTTTATTCTCCATACAAGATTCTTCAGTTGAACATTATCATTTATCTTTTGTTTTGTCTCACTTTGTTAAATCCCTGCCAATATTTTAATACGAGTACTGATACGGCGGTACAATTCTGTATGAACGTACAAACAACTTTCCACCAGCAAGTTCCTGCGAGTTTTAAGCACACACACTTACTCTCCTTCAGTAAACTGAAAGTTTTTTGTACTACACATACATCACAAAAGCTTAAAAAGATCTAAAACCACTGATTAAAATCAGTTATAAATAATAATAATAATAAAATAAAAAATCCCAGCAGAATTAAGCCTAAAACTCATGAGGCACGAATCCATGTGGACAAAAAAACAGC
>JAAGKR010008358.1:4859-31700 GCA_011419295.1 Clarias macrocephalus
ACACACACACACACACACACACACACACACACACACACACACACACACACACACACACACACACACACACACACACACACACACACACACACACACACACACACAGAATCTAACACCCAAACTAGCACCAAAACCTATTTCTCTGTCCCTAGCACTCTGGGCTGGGCTTAAGAATTGTTTAATAAAACAGGTATCATAAAATTTTCTGCCCTGTGACATTTTCATATACGGTACATAATAAAATGAATTAGCATACTCCCAGAATAATGGTGTTATATACTGTAAATAAAATAACTTGAGTAGCATTTTACATTTGGTTTATTTTTTGCCTCAAATCTTTTTCTTTAATGATTTTTTTTGTATTAATCTCTGCAACCTTTAATTTTAGGAACTTAAAAAAAAGCTTTTAAAGACAACCACCCACTTGGGAAAGGGTTTAGTCTTATCATTGCCCATGCATGCCCATGCCAGATTTTTAATATGACCAGCTGAAGACCAAAACAGAGAGAATCAGGAAAAAGTTCTTCCCGCAGGCCGTTCAGGTCCTCAACCAGGACAACACCTAGAACTATTTTTAAATAGACATACAACTACAAACCTTAGATTTCTCTGCACAACACCCACACACCCAACATTCTAGTCAATACACACAGCATGTCCTTTATTTATAATTATTTATTTTATTGTTATCTTTTTCACTGTAACTACCTCAGCTTGATGTGCACAGAACTCTATTGTATTGTATTGCAATAATGTCACATAGACTTGATGCATTTTTTAAATCTATCTTTAAATCTCATATACTTCTCTTTTTTTCTATATGCAAGTACATTCTCTTTTCATAGAAATTCTTTTCCTGTCAACAGACAGTTGTAAAAGGCATTACACTGCATTTGATACTATGTATTGTTGTTTGTGTAACCATGAAAATTTGATATGATTTGATTTGATTTTTGATCCACGGCTGTGCCACACAGTAAAATGAAAGCGCTTTTAGTGGATGAAGCTCCCGTATTCTCCATCATGCTTGGACTGTCAGGTTTAATAAAACAAAACCCTATTAAGGAAGAAAATGATTAACAGCTTCTGTTTACCGTACTCTCGGTGTCAAGAGTCGTGCATCAGTTACCAATTCTTGTGTACATTTTCTTAGTCCAATAGAAAACCTTGTAGATTTTGTACATACTCTGATATTATTCCCCAGCCCATTTTCTTTTTACTTTGTACATGTCCAGATTCTAATTCAGAAGCTAGTCATGAAGAAAAGGTCTCGGATGGCACTGTTATTGTGGGGTATGTTAATGACAGGAGGTAGGAGGTGTTCAAGAGCATGGTGAACAGCTTTGTGAACTGGTGTTAGAGCAACCATCTCCACCGAAATCCCAGGATGAGTCTGTGCTGTTGACTGCTATGTTTTATGCGGGGAGTGGTTGGTTCAACCAAAAATTCTAACAGACTGAACAAGATCATAAGTAAGACTGACTCATTCCCTCAGGCTAAGCTGAACACAGTGGAGATGGTGGAAAAATTGTCAGTGATCATGAAGTACCCTTCCCACCCACTCCATAAAATGCCAAAGAGACAGAAGAGTCCCTGCTACTCTGATGACTCTTCTTTTTAAAAAATTGTTAGTGTACAATTATGTTTGGTGGCTTGCTAGGTTAAAGCTCCAAAGTCTGCTTTATCAGTTGCATAAATAGATTTGATGTGTATTTGTGGTCACTGTCCTGTTGGAACACTGCATTTTGTTCATGTACTCGATGATTTAAGTTTATATTGATTTATACTGATTATATTTATTTATTTTTTAAGAATTCTGAAATAGTCATCTTTCTTCACAATTCCAAACAACAACAAAATATAATGCTACCACCACCATGCTTAACAGTTAGTATTGGGTTCTTGGGGTTAAATGCCTCACTTTTACTTCTTCAAACATACAGTCAAAACTTTTCTTTAAAATGCTTCTTCTTTGTCAAATTATTTTCCTGTATCAACCAAAGAAAACTATTAAGGAGATTGCTGAAACCACCAAAATTCGGTTAAAAACTGTAATCTGCATTAGTTAAACCTGGAGGGATATTGGGGAACTATCATCTTTGCAGAACAAATGTGGCCAGAAAAACATCCTGAATAAGTGTGATTTGACATCACCTTAGTGATATCATATTGTAAAAAAGTGGAATTCACAGCTATGTTTAATAGTGAAAGTAATAGCGTCTCCATACACACACACACACACGCACGCACGCACGCACGCACGCACAAACACACACACACACACACACACACACACACACACACACACACACACACACACACACACACACACACACACTGCGAAAAGACCTCAAGGGATTGGGATCCATCCCCAAGAAACCTGATGGTGTTGCAGAGTGCAATTTGCAAATGGGCACAGATGGACACTAAAGACCTGTGTTGGTTTAAGAAAACTACTTATCAGTGAGGCTAATCTGAAAAAAACGCCAATTTGCTAGGGAGCATAAAGAATGTACTGTGGAGCATTTAGAAAAGGTCATGTAGTTTGATGAGTACAGATTTACCCTGTTCCAGAGTGATTCGTGCAAGAAAAGAGGTGGATGAAGTGATGCACCCATCATGCTCGGTGCCTACCGTGTGAGCAGTGTTATGATGTGGGGTTGCTTCTGTTGGTCAGGTCTAGTTCAGCAACTTTATGTGCCCCAAAATGACTACCTAAAAGCACTGAATGACCAGGTTTTTCGATCAATGGATTTTTGATTCCCTGATTCTAAGATGACAATGCCAGGACTCAAATTGTGACAGAGTGGTTCAGGGAGCATGAGACATCATTGTCACATATGGATGGCCACCACAGTCCAGACCTTTAAATGTAACTTACCTGAAATAAACATTTCAATAAAATATTAGAGTGTGCAACTTTGTTTTTGCCCTTGGACTTTCCCACTGTAAAAATCCAGTTTCTAAATCATACTAAACTTCTGACCACAAGTGTGAATATCAGGAAATAAAAATGGGATTTCATACTGATCTGTTGATCTCAAACCCAAATGCAAAAAAGATTTCTCTCTCTCTCTCTCTCTCTCTCTCTCTCTCTCTCTCTGGCAGATAGTGGAACAGTTATATAAAAGATATATAGTCATATTAGAAAAGTGCTAACATGTGACTAGTTTGGCTCTTAAGGCATCTTAAGAGGCTGTCTGTGGCTTGGATTTGTGAAGCAAAATGAAAACAAAAGTTCAGTACAGATTTACAAAATGTATAAAATTTGAACTTATCCAGTTTTAAATCTGGGCTGATTATGATCCATCCCCAAGGAACCTGATGGTGTTGCAGAGTGCAATTTGCAAATGGGCACATTACAAATACTGTACAACAGGGAAAGGATAATTTCCTAAGTTGGGATTTATTAAGAACAAACTATGGTCTTCTACTGAGGATAATGAACAGAACAGATTGATTATCATGTGCATGATCTGTTCTCCCTGCCGGGTTTTGAAGCCTTGATTAAGGATTTGGGCTTGTGGAAAAGCAGACTAAAGCTATTTTAAATATCATCAGTGAGTGTGAATGTATATTTTATTGACTTCATAAAAATCATTACTGCATTCTTTGTCAGCAGATTATGTAACACTTAATACTGACCCTTTTCCTGAAGGCCAGTAGCTCTAGCGCTCAAGACATTTAAACAGGAAATTATTCTTTACATTTTATGTGTTTCCTAAATGCAGTAATTACAGTCACTGTATTTAATATACTATTTCACCATAAGATTGACATTGGGCTATAAAAGAAAGCAAGAATTTAATATAAATTATGGTTGTAGTGCAGCATGAATATTATTAATATTACTAAAGTTGGACAGTCATTCCTATTAAAATGCTCACAAAAGGGGAAACAGTGTAGGACAGGATCCTCTGTATAAACCATGAAATTCTTTATTCAATGAAATACTTCAAATGTATTCATTCAATACTTTGCTCTTTTTAACTATTATTTCTACTGCAGTAAAATACCAGACATTTTTCTTTGACATGTAGGACCTTTCTCTTTTTTTTCTAAGGAACCTAGTTTCCAGTTTGTTGCAAATTCATGAAAAAAGCAGGTCAATTGGTGTTTGCAGCCTAGAGTATGTGAATATAGTTACTAAGCAACCACATCACACTGATGATAGCAAAGACTTAAGCGATGTTGGTAACTAGGCTTCTGCTACATATATATCAGATCATTATACTGCTTATACTACACAGCTAGACATTATTTAATCAAATTACTTGACATCAGAAATGATGTGTGACCCTGGATTCATTACAGTATGTGTCATTTGCTCTTCCACACTGCAGGTCACATTATTTATATATTATATGTTATCAAAACCTGGACAGATTGGATGAAACACCAACTTCCTGAATATGGTTTGAAAAAAATCATGAAAGACCAGAGAAGGGAAGTGCTTTGATCAAGCATAGTGCTCGCATAGTGCCCGCATAGTGCCCACTGTACAAGCCTCTGGAGGCAGTTTTATGAGACTGGGATGCTTCGGTTAGTCAGGTCTAGGCTCAGCAATGTTATGTGGCAATATAATGATGTCTGCTGACATCCTGAATGTACTGAACAATCCTATTTTTGGATTTTTGTCTTCCCTGATGGAACAGGTTTATTCTAGAACAATAATTCCAAGATTCATTGGCCTCAAATTGTGAATAAGTATTTTTACACCAAGTCCTGACCAAGACCTCACTGAAAGCCTTTGGGATGAAGAAGATCACAGATGGGTTTACTCATCCTGACATTGTTACAATATCTCAGTGGAACATTGGACAGAAATAACAGTTATATTTACATATATGTCAAGAATGCTCATCTAATTTAGCTTTTTCCTGACCTATAAATATTCATCTCTTTCAGATCATATTCAGACATTTCATAAAGTGTTAGATTTGATGCAACAATGAAAGAGAATAAAATAACACTTTCTCAAGACTTCAAGCTACCAAACATTTTACTCAATCTGTGCAAATAACTCTTTTAATAAAAGCAAGCTTTTAGGCAGAGACCGTCTATGCCGTGAAGAAGGTCTTTAATCGAAAGCTTATTTTTATTAAAAAAAAAATTTTTTTGCACAGATTGAGTGTGCAGATGCCGCCAATGCACAATCCACCAGACTTGCACAAAGTTTGAACCAAACATCTGTTAATTTTTTGACCCCTCTCTCTTTTCACTTTAGTTCCCTCACTTCATAGTTCTCTTAACAAAAACTAACAAAGAAAATATGTGCCTTGTCACTGCAAAACTGAAATCATTAATTTATTTAATTATTATGGGGCAATTTCTCAATAATATTAATAATAATAGTCTCAATAATAGCTATGAGGAAGGTTTAATCAAGCTTTTAACATAAGCTTTGATTTACTATATCATATCTCCAATGGTAAAAAGTTTTTGAACATGTATCAAATGTCTGTGATTCTTTACATCTTCAGATGCATGCTTAGGCTCAGCATTTTATCATCATGATACATATGTTTTCTGAAGGGCACCACTCCCTTTGTCAGCAAGACAACCAAAAACATAATGTTGGCCCCCGCGTGTTAGACAGCTGTGATGGTGTTCTTTAGATTAAAAGCCTTGCCCATTTCCCTCCCTATGGAGTACTGATTGTTGTGGCCCAAGAATTCAGATTTGTTTAATCTGATCAGAGAAAGCTCAACTACAATACTCTTAATGATAGTTGTTCATATTCCTCCAGCTATTTCACTAGCTCTTCTGTTGTTGCCTTGGTTCCCAATCCAAGTCCCAGTGTTAATACATGGAAGAATATTTTTGCCTCATCCCTGATCAATGTGGTGTCTTTAGATTTTTCCTACAATTGTTTGTACAGATGCATGCTGCTACATGTTAAGTTGACAACGGGCGAATAAGCTTTTAAAAGTCATTACATAAAATTCCAGGGTATTTCAGACTGTTTAAAGAGAAAATCTGTTTGGGGTCTGTACCATTTTGATGCATTGGAATTATGATACAGTGAATTGAAGCTAAAATAAATGTGTGCTTATGTAATTATAAAAAGGGTATTACAAAATACCCTTGATGATCTTAATAAGAGAGCGTAACTGACTTAATAAAAGTAATGAATAGTAATGTGTGGATCTGTGAAAGACTGAGATTGTTGATCCTTAGCCTATGTGTATGCAAAACCATGGCCTCAGTTGTACATTGCTTATTTTTCCTCATTACTCATTACTGAAGGCATGAGCTGTTTTCCTGGCTGCCATGGATGCAATCAGTGCTGTGATAATGCTGTGGTGACAGGCGTCACTAGTAATCAGTGTTCATTTGATCACAGTGTTCATTTTTCACCATTTAGCTTCATTGATGAGTTTCTGAACAGGCTGTGCTACATTAAGGTCAGAGTATTCAGAATTCTAATGTTGACAATTCTAGTGCTGGTCCACTTCTATATACACTAATGTAAATCTATAAAATGCATCAGTTCTGGTTTTGAGCTGTTGTGCAAAAATGCACCAGGCTGGCTTTGCTTTGCAGATCTAGAGCAGATGAATCAACACAGTTGGCCCTAATCCAGTGCAGTGGGCTTGGTGTATGTGCAAAGCTAAAATCATATGAAAGATTGAAATTGATGAAAGGGAAATTTATGGATAAATCATCATCACTACAACTCTACTGTGGATCAATTCAGAACAAAATTCTGCAGTATCATATCACCTGATTTAGTACCTACTTTAGTGCTTGAATTTAAAATGATTTCAGTGGGTTTTGGAGAATACTTTTTTGTTTGTTTCAGGCCAGCATCTTATTTCATTTTGTCCCCCCCCCACCCCACCCCTTCTTGCTAATCTTTTTAAGCCTCATTTTGAACTCAGCACATGTCTCATCCTGACCTGAAGGACGCCTCTGTTGGCTTACTGGGCAGTTCAGCTGCTGCTTGATAGAAAAAAATGGACAAGTGCTTCCTGTTTTGGGCTCAAGATAATGATGCTCTTATTTGCCGCGCCAATAACCACTCTGTTTTATAGAAAGCCCTAATAAACACCCCCCACTCCACCCCGCAGCCCCTAGACAAACACACACACACACACACACACACACACACACACACACACACACACACACACACACACACACACACACACACACACACACACACACACACACACACACACACACACACACACCACCACCACCACCACCACCACCACCACCACCAAATACCTTGTGGGTTACATGCTCTAACATACCTGAACTAAATTGCACGGCTCGTTAGCAAGCCTTTCTTGAAGTGTCACACTCTCAAATTTACAAATGTGCCATCGAACTACATAGGATATTCAGCTCCAAAAATGCAAATACAATTCTGAGCAGAAGAGTGTGTGTAAATGAATGTGTGTAAATGTGTGTGTGCGGCAGATATTCTCAGTGAGCTTGTAGGAGGCTGAAAAAGATGATTAATTGAAACTGGCAACTGAGAGTGAAGCTGCTACAGAGAGACAGTGTGAAATGATCAGTACAAAGTACATTCTGCTTTCTGATAATTGCTAATATCTACCTATCGTTATTTAGCATTTAACATAAAGTTATATAAAATGCAAAGAGCCAGTACATGGCTACAATATCGTGTCTACATTAAACTAAAACACCAGCACAGGTTGCAATACATAATATTAATGCACATCATTAATGGTATGATACATCTAAATGTAACTTCATCCTCATTTACTCACTCACTCATCATCTATATCGCATTATCCCGTATGCAGGGTCACGGGGGGCCTGGAGCCTATGACATGAGGCGGCTTACATACTGGACGGGGTGCCAATCCATCGCGGGACACATACATGCACACTAACTTCATACTTAATCTCAATAACACAAATGAAAACGTTTGGCTTTTTCAAACACAGATGCTTGCACACTTCCTTGCATACATGCAGAGACACACTGTGTAAAAAATAACATACAGTATGAAATGCATTTTCATTTGCACACTGTGCATTTCATTTACTGTTCTCATCAGTTGCTTTGGCAGGGTTTCATTTCCAGCTACAATGTTTGCACAGAAGATAAATAATCATAAACAAACCTTGTCAAAGCTACCGCATGACAAAAATGAGCAACAGTGTTTTATTGGACAATATTTAATGAAAAATATACCTCATAAACTTAACCAATACCCCCTCAAGTAGAAACAATCCACACATTTATAATTTTTGTGTCATTCAGGGAGATTCAATAGCACTCTACAAATGCGCAGAGGGCCAGATCTGACCTGACAGCACAGAGGTTATAGAAAAATATATATATGTATATGTGTCACAAGAATAAACACCTCATACAATCAATCAAAAGAACAGCAAGCAGTCACCATTAAGGGAAGTTAAGTAAGGAATAAATCAGATGGGATATTCTGGTTTGGTAACAGATGATTGTATATAAAAGCACATCCCAAAGTGTTTTCATTCCTCTTATACCACAGTAATTTCCCAAAGACTTACTTTATTGCACTCCTTATCGGTTTGCAATTCGATTCCTAATCAGGTTTTGATGCACTTCTTTAAAATATATGTGTGTGTTTGTACTGTAAGTCGCTCTGGATAAGAGTGTCTGCCAAATGCCTAAATGGAAATGAAAAAAGAAAAAAAAAATGTCTAAATGTGTGTGTGTGTGTGTGTGTGTGTGTGTGTGTGTGTGTGTGTGTGTGTGTTTTCTTTTCTTTTCTTTCTTTTAATAATCAAGTTATAAGGAACACTGCCTGTTTTGGAGAAAAGTTTTACTGGTTGATCTTTTTACCTCTGGGATTGGCACCAGGTAAACACTTCCCGGAAATGCCCCCTTACAGAAAACCTCATAATATCTATGATTGTATATATTTTTGCTAAACAATAAAATTAATATGTTTTTAGTAGTCGCTGTAATGTATCGATTTGAATAGAAACAAGAACACATTACAATGAGTGCATTAGTAAAAATCTGGGATTTATCCTGCACTTTTTTTTTCAGAGTTGTGGTATAAAAGAAAATAACACCATATTAAACAAGTGAAAAATTCGAAAGCCTATTTTGTATTCTTGACAACTGAGTAAGCAAAAGCGCTACACAGACAAGGTGATACCTATAAAAGTCTTTAGTTTAAGTCATTGATCGTCTAATAGTCGTATGTTAGTGGTGATTTGTAGTGTAATTAACAACACTATATAATATTTAAAAATTCTATGTATACTATTCATTGATTTCATTGGATTAACATACAAATGAATGTATACAGAAAATCCATCACACACACCTTAACTTTGTAACATGTAACATGAACAGATGGTTGTAATTGTATTGCTTCAAGATTAACACAAAGGTTCAGTTACCTTAACTTATTAAACATTCAAAATACCCTCTATTGGTAAGGATGTGAAGGAAATAAATGGAGCTTCTGTAAATAAAGAGATGGAGCTGGAGAAAGAGTGTGCAAGAAAAAGGAGGCTCTCTGTCTGTTCACTCGATCATTCATCCTTTAAATTACATTATAAAATGTCCAGCCTCTTTTACTTAAAACTAATATACAGTCAAAATGATGTAAATGATAAAAGATGAGGAGGACAATAAAAGAGCAAAATATATGCCTAGGAAAAAATATCCACTGAATAAATCTCTCAGATCCCTTTGTCTGATCTCAGTCCATCATCTTTCAGGCTGCTGTGATCAATGTTGTTATAAAACTTGGCAGGTGCGCCCCCAGTGCCTGCCAACCAATCCCAGTGTGTGAAGAAGGGAGCAAAATTGGTGCCGGGCTGCAAGTGATGCACATCGTGGCGTGGTGCACCACCCCACAGGCCAAATGGAACAATGCGATGCATGGCCCAGGGGAAATCATAGCCACAATGGTCCTCAGCTGACACCCACACGTTGAAGACCATAAATGCCCAGGCAGTAAGACAGTGGCAATGCAAAAGTAAAGGATCCACAGTAGTCCACAGGCCCACACTGATAAGCTCCCATGCTGACAAGTACTGTGTAACCAGGCTAAATGTCTGCCGGTATTGATGATGCACAGCATGGAAGGTGGAATACAGCCAAGCAATGCGGTGGTGCAGCAGATGCCAAGCAAAGTACTGGAAATCAAAAAGCACCATGCAACCTGCAATACCAATCAGGAAGGAAGTGAGCGAGGGTGCATGGCGTGGAAGTGGCACAGGTGGGCGCCACAGCCATTGTGCCACGGCTGCCGGGAAGATGTAAAGCAGGTGGTTGTAGGTGGTGAGTGCAAGTGTGCTGCCCACGTTGGACCATGTGACTGTGCGATCTGGGTGCAGCTGGTAGCGGCGAATACTTGGCCACGTTGGTGCCAGAAGGTCCAGAGTGGTGTAGAAAAGGATAAGGACCAAGTAGGTAGAGACAGAGAGAAGCACAGGGAAAAGTGGTGAGCTGATAGTGCTGGCATGGTTCTGACGCAGGTAGTCCCAGAAAGGCTGAAGTAGAGCTTGTTCAGGAAGCGGCCATGTTGCGTTTGCGCCATCCCACGCACCCCAAAGAGACCTGCTGAGCCTCTCCACACTCATTCTGTGCTCTTCGAGAGAGATGGAGGCAAACCCACAGCTTGGATTGTGTCCGTAGCAACTCCAGTCAAGGTGATGCTGCTGTTTGCAGAAGACAGAAGAAAGTTAGAATCTCAGTTCAGGGTTCTGATGCTTTATAGAATTTTGGAATGGCAGATAGTCTGCAGTCTGAGGAGCCAAGCGAGGCAGGACTGAAAAGCTCTGTGCATCTAAGAACCACCTCCTACATCCGCGCTCTCTCTCCCTCTCTCAATCTCGCTCGCCCTCTAGATCTATCTCTCTGACACTCTCCATCTCTCACTTTCTCCCCTTTTCTTTTTACTGTGTGTCTGAGAGAGAGAGAAAATGTGTGAAGGAACTTGTCATCAATGTGAGAATGATCCAGGCTACTGATTTTCTTACCTCAATATAAAAAAAGATACAGATTATTTTTGTGAATCTTTCTGATAATCTGCAGCCTTTTCTGGCTGTTTTATGTAGGAAATGAATGGTGAATGAATACATGGTTGAAAATCGTCTACTAGCTCACTGCAATGTGAGGAAATGTGATGAATCAGAAACACTGCAACACTCTTAACATTGATAATAGCTATTAAATAAACAATGCATAAAATAAAATATGATTAGCCTATATCTATTTTTTCCTGCTATGCTTCATATGTGAAAGAGCTCTTTTACAGGTAGTCAAATCCCTATACATTAAAGAAAGATTGTCCAATGCAATACTCATAATGAAATATCAACCTGCTGTAATTATAGGTGCAATGTGATTACCCTTCAATCTTTATTCCACAATAAAAATTACGCTTCAGTTTTCAGCACATGATAACTGATAATAGAGAAAAACATGTAAATAGTTAGCCCACTGTATTATGGAAACCAGCCACAAAGTCAAACATGAAATAGACCATAAATATTGTGCAGTGTCTATATATATATATATATATATATATTTTTTTTTACCTTTTCTTCTTTACCATTTTACCAGAGTTTAAACTTTCAGAAATAAAAGTCTGCAAACACTAACTCAGTGGAAATCTGTTTTCAGATTTACATAATAACACATTATATAAGACCCTAGAGATAAATATGCATAGTTGTTTAGGCTTTAGTAAGCTATAGACTGTATCCATTTGCTAGGTTTTTCTATCACTGTGGCTCTTTCACACATGCAGATGTAATTAATCATATCTTGGCTGTCAGCGACCAGAGGCACTGCTGATGTCTCACAGTATTTTTTTCTACAGCAGGAAGCAACAGTAACAGCATGGCATGCCATTATTTATTTATTTTTTTGAAAAACAGAAAGAGGAGGGAGGAGGGGGGGGGGGTCACAGCTCAGCAATGATGTTCTTTTTGGAATTCTTTACTTAATAAACTCATCCTGCACTCACACAGTGCTGCCACATTGCTATGCATATTAACACACATATCCACATTACTAAGAACATTTTACATTAAATCTTATTTTGCAGAATGCTATATACGCTTGGTCCATGACATGTCTGTGATGGGTCCCTGCCTGATCCGCGCACGCTGTTCTAATGAGCTGGTTGCAATACTGTATAGTCCTGCCAGGGGGAGCAGTGACTTCTGTTAAATTCTGTTAAATGCAATGTCAAATATTTTCATGATTTTATGAATAAGTTCATGATTAAATCAAATATGTCATCTTGGACCTTATATACAGCGTCAATGTTTGAGCACCAGTCACTATGCTTTAATGGTCAGAGAAGAGTCTCTTCTTCAAACTACGACCTGGTTTGGTGTTTGCAAAATTCAAACTTAATCATCTTTCTCTGTTTGAAAAGTTTTGCATAATTCACAGTCAACCAGCGTTGAGTATTTGACTTGCTTCTGTTTTCACAGTATATGCTTCCAGTAGTAACACCTTTCCTGTATTCATTAATACATTGTGGTCATGGTAATGTTAGACCTTAATGTAGAACCACATTTAAAAAAAATATTGCTAGGTGTTTTCTTACATTTCGTCAGCGGTAAATTACCTTTCTCTCTCTTTCGTCCTCCTCTGTGAACTTTCTCACTCCTTATATGGCAACACTTCTTATGCTTCATGGCCACATGGCTGTAAAATACTTTCACCATGTTGCTTTCCTAGATTTCTATCCAACATGCAGATGACTCATTCTCTTTTGATCTATTGACAATAGACATGACATGTTCTCAGGAAATGAACCAGGACTTCTGAGAAAACCTAGAGAACAAAAAGAACCTTAAAATACATAAAAACAATATTGTCACCGTATCAAAACAGTGTTATTTCTCCCATAAGAAATAATGGAAACTCCAACGATTCATTCCACTTAAATTTTAATTTAAAAATAATTAATACTAAATATAAAGTAAAAATAAAACAAATTAACCTGCACTGTACCTTTAAAAAAATTGTGGTTGTAGTGATTGAGACCAGAGAGAGGAGAGGAGGAGGAAGGGGGGTGGGCTGCTGTGTAGGTCAATGCACACACACACACACACACACACACACAGCCCCTGAGCTGGTACATACTGAGGTACTCGGCTAATTCATGGATTTAAATTCCACATTCTATATGGCATGAGATGTTACTGGTGTTGTTTGTTTTATATTGTAGCATGTAGAGGTACCCAGGTAGTCATAATTAAATGTTTTGATGGTCTCCTTTCTCTTCTAGGCCACATGGACCTTTCTTCTTCTCCACTGTCCCTTCTACTTGGTGCGTTATCCATATCTCTAATACGGTCAGGTTCAACCTGTCCATTATCTGCAATGCCTTCTTGCTGTTTATATACTTCATTTCCTGTTTGTATGGTCATCCACTCACCACTTACTATTACATCTTGATTAACTCTGTCTCTTTCTTGTGCAGGTTCACTGGGCTGGACATGCTTGCATTTTCTGACTCACTGCTTCTTCTCCCAGATTGATAGTGTTAGGCTTCAAGTAAGTTTGCATCCTCTCCCTCACTTTTTCCTTCCATCAATTGATGGATCTGGATCTCAGGTATGTCAGAGCATGCCCTTCATCCTCATCTTCTGGACCAAAATCCTTGTTGACTACAGCTCGTATCCTCGTTTATTTTTATCAAGGTGCAAAAAAATCAATGGACAAATGGATGAGAAGTTCAAAAGGGTAAAATCAGGAAATCCAAGGATTGGAGATTCTGTCAGGCAGTTTATAAATCTCTCCAAAATCTGCTGATGTTGTTCTGTCCATCCAATGGGTTTTTGAGAAGTCATTCCTTTCTTTTTGCTTATCGTGGCCCTAGTGGTAAGGCCATTACAGTGGAACCTTGGACTGCGAGTAACGTGGTTTACGAGTTTAATCGGAAATTGAGCAAGTATTAGTAGCGTCGAGTATCATGTAATCTGCATGTGACTCTTATTTTGACACCGAGCAGCAAGTGATCACAACTGAGCCAATGATTTTTCTCTCTCTTGCGCTGGGGGAATTATGGGTAATCGTCTCCCCTGGTACGCCCTCTGTGTCAAAATAAGAGTCCCCTGCTGCGTCTTAGTGCTCGCCTCTTATAATCAACATCTCCCTCTCTCTTCTGTGTGCGCGCACGTAATTTGACACTGTGCCCCACACACACTGACACACACACACACACTTTTCTCATGTGTACAGAGGAACCTCGGATTGCGAGTAACTCGTTTTACGAATGTTCCGCAAGACGAGCAAAGATTTTTAAATAATTTTGACTTGAAAAACGAGCATGTCTTGGTTGGACACACACACACACACTGACACACACACACACACACACACACACACTCTCTCGCCTTTACACCCCCCCTCCAGAGACAGAGACACACAGTACACTACACAAAAGCTCTGCTCTGTCGCGATTCTTTTCAATGGTAAGGTGCTGGTTCGTTCGTTTTTTTTTTTTTTTTTTACTTTAGAGCAGTGATTCCATTAGTGTGTGCTCACGCGAGTGTCATTAGAGAGATTTCTTTTTTTTCCTGTTAAAACAGTGTTTCCGTTGTGTGTGTGTTTGTTGTGAAATTTAAAAAGCGAGGTGGGGGGATGAAAGAGGAGTTTTACTGTGTAAGACGAGGCGAGGGAAGGGGCTAATTCCACACACACTCACACACACATACACACACAAATACATGGCGCCTGCGCGCCCAAACAGAAACACTAATCTGCTGGGATTTATTTTAACTTTTTTTTAAAGGTAAAGTGCAGGTTAATTTGTTTTATTTTTACTTTATATATTGTATTAATTATTTTGGGCTGTGGAACGAATTATTTGAGTTTTCATTATTTCTTATGGGAAGGTTTGATTGGGTTTACAAGTATTTTGGAATATGAGCCCGCTTCCGGAACGAATTATGCTCGTAATCCAAGGTTCCACTGTACTTTGTGTGTGCGTGTGTGCGCGTGCGTAATTTGACACTGACACAGACACACACACACACAGATCTCCCCGGCTGCACACGCGCTTCATTTACACAGAAAACTCAGTTCTGTCGCGATTCTTTTCAAAGGTTTTATTTTACAGCAGTGATTCCGTTAGTATGCTCACACAAGTATCATTAGAGAGATTTTTTTTTTTTTCCCGTTAAAACAGTGTTTGCATTGTGTATGTTAGTTGTGAAACTTAAAAAGCGAGGTGTGGGAGGGAGAAAGAGTTTTACTCTTTAAGACCAGGCGAGGGGCAAATTTCACACACACACATACAAATACACGGCGCCTGGGTGCACAAACGGAAACACTTAACTGTCTGGATTTATTTTTACTTTTTTAAAAATGTTAAGTGCAGGTTAATTTGTTATTTCTTATGGGAAAAGTGTATTTGGTTTATGAGGTTGGTTTATTTTGGCCCGTTTCCGGAACTAATTATGCTCGTAATTCAAGGTTCCACTGTACTTTCCTTCTCCTTTGTCTCAGCTGTTCCCTTCAGCAGATCATACAGTGGGCCAACAATCTTGAAAAAAAAACCTTGGATAAACTGCCTGTAATTACTCAACAGGCCTGCAAGTACTGCTTGCAAAAGGTCTTTTTTCCTTTAAAGCTCTTACAGCTACAGTGTCAGCAGGGTCCAATCTACTCCCTTCTGTTGACACAATTCTCCACAGCTAATGTACTTCTTGTTTGAAGACTTCACCCTTTTTTGTCTTAAGCTTAATTCCACGTCGACACAAATGCTACACACAGCTACACAGGACCCTACACACAGCGTTAACATGGGCTTCAAAGGATTTATTAAACACCAGTGTGCCATCAAGTTTAGGGACACAGTAGTCATCCCAGAAATCTTCCAGGCACTGTTCCATGTAGCATCGGGGCCATTCATCAGACCAAATGGGATGCAAATCCACTCATATAATCCCTATAAAAGCTTACATACAAAAGCTGTTAAGGGTCAACTTTCTTTGGCCATAAAGCCCTGATGATATGCTTTCCCTTGGTCGAGTAATGAGAACCAAGCATTCGCTCCTAGACTGTTCATGATGTCTTGAACACGTGGGATGGGCAGTCTGTCAGGGCTTGTCTTTCGATTTACTTCTCCATAGTCTACACAAGCGTAAACATCCTTCTTTTTTCTAACACAGACCACAGGCAAGGAGTACAACAGGTAGTCTACCTGTAGACAGGTAGAAACGTTCTACCTGTCCGTTTCCTTGAGGGTGATATGGGGTTGTTTATGACCCTGCTGTCCAGCAATTCTTTTTCAACAGGAATTTGAATTGATATTCAATTTCTGCTCCCTGGTCATGATGAATTTTTGGGGGAAATCCGAATCTGAGTGCGTATTCAGATTTTGATGTTGTTGCATAAGTTTGTGCAAACCTTGTAAAATGATCAATTAATACTAATATATACTTGTATCCACCTTTATTTTTATCAAGGTGCAAAAAAAAAATCAATGGACAAAAGGGTGAGAAGTTCAAAGGGGTGAGTGGGTGCAATGTTCATAATGCTTGCTTTGGTCTCATTACTTGGTTTCTTTTGCTGTAAACAGTTGCATCTCTTTGTCACAAAATGTTTCATTTCACATTGCATTTTTGGCCAGAAGAATCTTTTTCCAATCAATGATGCTGTTCGTTCCACCCCTTGATGTCCCATTTTAGCTCTTCAGCTCTTCCAGGACTCGTTGTTTGTATTTTTCTCGTAACAAAAGCTGGTTAGCTGTCCTTCTGTGAAGGATTCCATCCTCTTCCATGTAAAACTTGTCCCAGTGGCACAGAAGACTTTTACTCTTTGAGTTGATGGGTTTCATGCCGGCTAAAGGTGCATATTTAATGGTAAAATGGAAGTCTGCCAGTTCTGCTATCCATCTGCATCCCATTGCATTGAGCTTGGAACTAGTTATTACATAGGTAAGCGGATTGTTGCCGCCATAGTCAGTGAAGGTTAGTGCATAATACAGGTAATCACAGAACTTTTCAGTGATTGACCACTTCAAAGCTAAAAGCTCCAGTTTCCCTTTAGGTCAGAGCATACCCTTCATCCTCATCTTCTGAGATCTTCCAGCAAGGTAATCTCTGAATGCATTTCCCTCAACTCATTCAGGATATCGAGTTCAGTCTCCTCAGTGTTTTTCTGACACACTGCTTTTCCTTTCTTTTCAATGATAGTATGACTGTATTGCACAGTATGCACTTTCGTAACATTTGGTTGAACAAGTTTCTTTTTATTTTGGCATTCAGCCTCAGGACGCATGCTAAATTTACTTTATTAAACAGCAGTTCATCACTTACATCAGTTTAAATAGGGTCAAAGGTCACCCCTGATGCTGTCATTCTCCAGGCCAATCAGAATAGTATGGGGAAGCCTACTCTGGAATAGGTTTGGGTCATACTTCAAACTAGAGTCAGCTTCTTGTGAGGCAAATAAGATTTTCTGCCTTAGATCTAAACAGCGGACAAGGAAGCTTTGGGGAGTCTCATTGTTACTTTGTAGCTCTGATGTGAGTGCTCCGTCCTTGGAAATGAGCCCTGAGTATGCATCTCATTGGTTTATCTTACCCTCCAGGTAGCTGCATGCCTGGTGCACCCTACGAAGCTGCATGTCTGGTGCAATTGCTTTTAATCAGCGCATTCACAAGTTCAAAGAAACCCCTAAACAGCCTGTGTTTGATTTGATGAACAAGACTTGAGCAGGTAACTTTGTCTTTTTGTCCAGGTTCACCCATCTGACCTCACCCAACCTCCTTTTGTAGACGTTCATGCTCTGCATCTGCAGTCACCACCTGAGGTGCGATTTGTAGCTCTGAGGTTTTTTCATTACCCCACTGTAATTCACATATTTTGTCTCTTAAATACAAAAACTCAGACATACCCTCATCTACTTGTTTACTCAATCCCTTCATCTCAAGATGTTTCACAAGCGCAGAGATGACAAATGAACGGGTTTCACTACTTTTTACATTTTCATATTCATCAATATTCACTTAACTTAACTTAACAATTTAACAAGTGTTTCTCTTGACAGTGAATACAATGCTCCTATCACTTCAAGCTTCAAGTCCTCTAACCGGTCTATTGTTCACTTAACACAAGTGTGATAGCTGTTTGGAAGATGGCAATGCTCTGAAACTCAAAGACTGTGTTAACATCTTTTCAATTAAAAAAGCATCAAAATCTGTTATTTATCAAGGGGTGCCAAAACTTTTGCATAAGACTGTATATAGAGGGCCTCCGAGTGGCGCAGTGGTAAAGTGCTTGCGCTATCATCCGGAGATCGCTAGTTCGATTCCCGGGTGATGTTGTAACCTCTCGCAGAGGTCTAGAGAGAGCTGATTGGCCGAGCTCTCTCAGAGGAGAGGGATGAGATGCTCCCACATTAATCACGGCTCTACAGGGGCATCTGTGAGCTCACGCAAGTGTAAGGAGCAGATAGCGCTGTCCTCCGAGTGTGTTACGCTGCTCCCAACGGTTCGTGAGGAAGCAGTTCGAAAAGAGGCGTATACACTGATAGTCTTCGCCCTCCCGGCTGAGTGGTAGTAGTAGCCTTAATGTGGGACCCCCCTAGTGATGGAGAGGAATTGGACACGACATAATTAGGGAGAAAATATGGGAAAAATCCAAAAAAAAAAAAAAAGACTGTATATAGAGGTGGGAATTAATTATTTTGTAATGATTAGTGATAGTGAGAGAAGTTCTGTGGAAGTATAAATTCTGTAAAAGAATAAACTGTCACAAAGCCATTGAGAGCATTAAAATCTGCATGTCCTACAGGCTTGCTCCAATCAGTCAGTTACCCACTAGACAATTGTGTGAGAGCTATGTGATTGCAACTTGTGGGAACAGAAAAGGCCCACAAATGGAGTGTGACAGTAAAGCATCCACAAACATTTTGCCATACATTTTTCATAATTGATCTTTCTTTGGACTAAAAGGAAACGGGTCCCTGTGATGTTAGCAAAATAGTTTTATTGGGGTGTAGGAACAGAGATTAATGTAGTTCCTAATGCTTTTGGTTTGTCCTGCCTCAGGCCAACCTTGGGCCAATGGCAGTGCATACATTGGGCCAGTGTTGGCATCAGTGGTTGGCCCAATGTCATTTTGTCCGTTGGACCAACAGTAGCCCATTGGTGGTTGGTAATCACATGGTTGGCACAACATTGATTCAGTAGATAATGTTGTAGAAAAGGTTGTAAATTAAATTGTGTTGCTTAAGACAGTGCAGCAGGCTCTCTCAATGATACCTTTACATCAGGAGCTCATATGAGGGTTGGTTACCAATCTAGTACATAAATAACATTTGAAGAACTATACATCTAACTCAGTGGATACCGCCATTGGCCCAACATTGGTCCAACAATGTCGCCTGTGTTGCTCCTATTCTTCTTGATAGGCGGCATCACTTCTCTGTGTTTGCTCTACTGCCTGACCAATGCTGTGAGTGTGTGTGAGCGGTGCCCTTTGGCCCTAGGCCCTTGGCTGTGAGAGGCTACAGCATCATCATGGGATTGAACCAGCAATCTCCGGATGATAGGTCGAGCACTTCACCACTGCGCCACTCGAGGGCTGCCAAAAGACTTTTAACAATATTACTGGAAGTAAATAGATTTGCTATGATGTCAGCTAAACATTGGTGATAATGTGTTGTAGCAACATTATACTAGGCTAATCGACTTGTTGCCAGTGAATACAGCAGCATATGTAGGCATAGAGAGGTTAGAACCATAGGAATTGTTGCCATAGTAAGCACCAGAAATGTTAAAGGGTTAATATACAGTACATATTGTTTAGCTTTGGGGCACTACATTTTTGTATGTTTATGCGGTTATTGAATATTTTAGGTAATATAAGGTAGTTGGCATGTGAAACATATAATTTGACAATTTTGATAGATTATTTAGTCTTTGAATTGCTTTGTTTACTTTGTTTCATCTGGAGAAAAATATGTGTTCTGTAAAACTGGAATTGTTGTTGAACTGAGTTGAGCCAAATATGGAAAATGTTGCTTTTTCTCATCATTTTGCTAGTTGAAAAGTAATATTTCGAAGAACATTATTGATGTATTTACACAGACTAGAGTCACAGTTCTTCAAAGATGCTGTAATGTTGATGATGATGAAGAACAGCTGAGCTACAGTGACTAAGCTGATGGTGAAAATACCGAGATAAATAATCATGAGGAAGATGCAGAGCCACCTGATATAAAAGACAGTCTGAGGCAATGGGTACTTAGTTTGTATGCATTTATTTCCATCCACCTTGCTGAGAGAAAAAGTGGTTGTACTAGGTGTTTATTATGTAGTGCATTATCATGATGTTTACATGTATTTTCCTAAATTTTAATAATTTTATCACAAATAAAATAAATAAATCAATTTCTGGAGCTATAAATGTGTTCTTATTACTGGTGATGATGAAAAGACTAATTTGATTTCCAATTTCCAACTTTGCTATTATCTACCGAACCAACGTTGTGCCTAACGTTGCAACATGGGGCCAACCTTGTTATTATCTACTGAACCAACATTGGGCCAACCTATCTTTGGCACCACCAATGGACCAACGTTGGGCCAACAAACAAAATGACTTTGGGCCAACGTATGCACTGCCGTTGGCCCTTCAGTGGTGTGCTATCTGGGTCTAATTTAATTTTATTTAAAATCTAATTAAATTTAATATTGTGTATGTGCAAGCACATATGTGTGTTTTGGAGGATGTTAAGGATGAACTGGCTGGTCCTTACAAGGAAAATTTATTATTTATTTAAAAATATTCAATTAAATATATTCAACAAAAACTTTCATTTTGTTTACTGATGTTATCCATGTTAAGTTTAGGTGTAGACATTATTTATTTATTCATTTTCATGTATTGATCTTCTATACTGGTAGAAGGATAGGATTGGATTATACCACATAAGATTAAATTGGATAATTCTGTTGGTGCTAAAATCATGATTTTATTCTATCTGGATTATAGCCTGTTATAATTACTTCTAGATATAGCATATGTACATCCTCATTTTTTTGCATTTGCTACAATATAACTGTTGTATATTTCTATAAATAAATTCATGAACTGTAATGTCGTCATACTGTCATGTGTGGCACAAACCTCTAGCTGGTGGAAATTCATGTCACATGTTTGTTTGTAGACGTGTGCAAGAGTTTTATCATGGTGGAAGGAAAGCAATCACCCTGAGAAACTGACTCAGACCAGAATCAGACTACACTACTGGGAAAATATTTCATCATCCTAACAAACAACATTTTCAAGCTCATGAGGTGAAAGAGAGAGAGAGAGAGAGAGAGAGAGAGAGAGAGAGAGAGAGATGGAAACACACCTGAGCCTTACTCCTATAAGTATCCTGAGTTTATTTTAGTAGCAATGATTACGATATAAAAATGGCTAAGCTACCATAGCATGACCATAGCTAGGAAAAGCTTAATTATCATATTTATCCATCACACACAAAATTGTCACGTTCCATCCTTACCTCTAATTATCATAATTATCCAGCTCTCCAAGTCATCACATTTTGTTATATTTTTTCTTACCAATATATTGGTATTAACAATAACATCTTAATGAAAAGCTTCAACATGAAGAGGCTTTCATGTCTAATGTGCTATTAAGGCTTTTCTGAAGTATTTGGACTCAACAGAACATTTAAACTCCACACACATAGACCCTGAGGCGGGAATAAAACCCGGAAGATGACAGCGCTAACAACTAAGCCATCATGCTGCCTTCATTTCTACCTACTGGACAGATCTCCTTACCATGTAACATCCATCAACCAGTAAGTGTGAGGGCTTACTGATGTGAAGACATGTTTTAAATACAGTACACATTTTCAAACTTCATAACATACTCAGAGGAAAGCCCTATCTACCCTCTTACATACATGAGCTCACACATACAAAAGATTTGGCTATTGATTCTGTGACTGACTGAGAAGAGAGCATATAAGGTACCATCTCTTTCAACTAGAGAGTCAGGTCAGTTTTGTTGTCTTGGACTCCTACACATAATAGGGTGAATGTTTTTTTTCTATTCTGCTAGTGTTTTCTGCCTTGCATGTTCTCCCTGTCCTTGGTGGGTTTCCTCTAGGTACTCCTGGTTTCCATACCCCTAGTTCATCATGCATAAACTGTAATTAAGTACATAAACCTATATAATAATCTAATCTGGATAGAGGAATCAAAACAAGGGGAACACTTATGTAGTCATGATGTGAATATTGCTGTGCCTTGTGTAAGATTTGCGTGTTCAGCAAGTTACTGTGTGGCCTAGTGGTATGAATTAATAGAGATTTATGTGTATTAATATACATTGTTCATTGGTCGAACTGCATGGTGATATCATGATAAAAATTGCTCCATTTCCCTCTTTACTTTTTTCCACTAAGCGGCTAAATTAAAAATATACAATCACTGGCCAATTAAATAGGAACATCTGTACCCCTGCTTCTTCATGATATTATCTAATGGCGTAACAATGGCAGTAACATGATACAAAAAGTCATGCGCAAGACAAAATATGCATATGTTAGAGCAATAGTTAAACTATTGAGAATCCATTCCCCTGTTGCCATAGCCATTGTCTTTACATTTTAATAGCTTATTTGCCACCTTCAAGTCTTGTAAGGACCCTTGGCACATTACGTAGATAAAGTATTTAGTGTACCCAGTGTAAGGATCCATCCAATGATGGAAACTACAAAGCACTTTTGTAAGTCGCTCTGGATAAGAGAGTCTGCCAAATGCCTAAATGTAAATGTAGGTATGTACTGTAGGGATCCTTTTATACCCTGTTATACTAGAAGTAGGCTGGAGTAGGCTTTTATCCCAGTATTTGATGACTTAATTCCAAACGATCATAAAGGGATGGCCTTGTCCTGGTCCATTCCTGAGGAGTATTGCCGATCCTATAGCTCCCATTTATACTTTTTTAGTATAACAGGGCAGTAGCCATAGATATCTTCAGTCAGCTTGGTGAACATTTCCCTATCTGCCAATAGCTAGAGCTGCTACTTCTGATTAGTTTCATTGTTGTTTGGTTGGAGGAATGAGGGTCAGTGGGTTTTTAAGAACCATATGTGATCTCAGTTCAACTAGTCTGTGGATTTTCTGATAACAACAGGACATTTGCCAAATCTGCCTCTTGCCAGGAGATGTTCCCAGATGATTATCACCATTAATTTGGCTCATTGCACTTCTAGGGGTCACTACATAGACGTAGGTGGTATTGCTGTGGGCTTTCCTTAGAGATTTCCTTCTTTAAAATTTGGACACCTGTTAATGATGTATATAGCATAGATTTGTTAGTCTATGGAATGTCAGTATAGAATTATGACACTTTTAGAGTTGGTTGATTTTCTGGGGAATATAATGGTGGAAGTCACATAAAAAAAAATTAAACCAGGAAACAATTCCGCAGTAATAAAGCCCAAAGAGAAAAGTATGAAGCTAGGTTCAAACTGCCAAATCCTCTGCATCCCCTGTGTTTTGTTTTAGAAAATAGTTCCCAGTTGCATTACTTTAAACTTTTAAACCTCAGTAATCAATGAACATTTGTAATAACAGAGAATAGTTGGGAAAGTGGAAGAATGTTAATTGTCTGTGTCAGCTAGACAATGCACAAACGTTTACCAGCAAGCTGAAAACTTAAAATGTACAGAAAATCTGTCACAAAAGACAAGATTCCTGATACAACATAGACCTAATGCTGGGTTGAGTTTTACATAGCTACTTATAGTATGTGTTTACCTAATAAAGTAGTAATGGCCAAACTTTTGGTATAGTATTTATATATCTCATCCTTCTTTGTTATGAATATGTATTTACTGCATAAAAATGACCATATAATATCATATTTATCTAATAATATTAAAATACAATATACACTATACAGTATATTATATACATATAAACTATGTATATATACTGTACTGTAACATTTTTACGAAATAGCTAACAATTATATATTAAGCACAAATTAAGCTAAAGTGTTAATTTCCATTATTGTTTCTGATTGTGTGTGTTATAAAATCTTACTGAAACAATGTTTTGAGAAAACAAACTCCCAAGTGGCCTAAGCTGGAGACTTGTTTATCCGGTAACACAGTTAAATTTAGAGAGGCACAAGGTGTGCAAATATAATGGTTGTAGATTAACGAAGGGGGAGTTTGTATTTTCTCTAGTGTAGCAGGTGTGTGCAAGTGCTCCTTAGTCTCTAAGGTGTGCTCTCCAGAGTGTACACTGCAGGTGCACCAGTACGAGTGGAAGAGAGTTTCCATTTTAGTACTACACTATATTCAATAATAATATAATTCAATAATTCTATTATTACACTTGAGGATTTAATAGTTATCAATATTCTTTATTGTGTATTTGGTAATTGTTGTTAAATTGGAGGAAATAATAGTGATGCATTGGCATGTTTTATGCCTTTATACAGATTTTAGGGGATGATGGACTGATTTATGTTTTTAGGTAACTTTGATGTTGTCAATATATAATTACCTGGTGTCCACACTTATTGCCTGGGTGTGCATCCTTGCACACACTTGTGTAAATTTATACAAGTAACTTGAAATATTTAATCATTAAATGTATCCTCATAATCATTATTTAAAATAAACATCAGATACCTATTAAATTAGTATCATTTACTCACTACATGTTATTATGACTACAAGAAAATTTTATTTAATTTTGTATAACTGCTAGAATTGAAGTACCATAATGGGTCTGGACTTGAACCCTGGCAGATAATGCTAAAAAGACCTTTAATATGGGTGAAGTTAAAAAAAAACATGATACAATAATGAAAATAATCGACATCTTCACTGATCAGACTGGCGCAACCAGTTATTACTTGACTTGACTTGATTTTCCATGTCTAGCTCAGGTGTTTATTTGCAGCCTGGCATGATGTGGTTTTAATCTACAGTAAGCCTGTCCATGCTTAAATCTCAGACAACTACAATGATTGTATGCACTTGCACCTTGCATGTGTGTTCATTACAGTGTACATACAGTGGGTGTATGTCAAGGTTAATTGTGTGTGCAGGTGTGTAACAAGCATCAGAAAAGATTATGGAATTACCACGGGGCCTCAGCTCAATCGTCACATGTCACCACAACAACGGAGGAGGGCCCCGCTCAAAAAGCAATTCAAAAACAACTTGTTTTACCACCCTTAGGCACTATTCAACTAGGTCTTCCATAACTCTCACACGCTTCTACAGAGACCAGACCATCTGTCCAAGACATCACTTATTTGACATACTCAGGTAAGCTTTTTCAGAATTAACATTATACACTATGATTGATTTATTTAATCATGCTTAATTATGAGACATATTTCTGCCGTGTATACTAGTTAAACATAGGCAATTAATCCTGAATATGGAGGCTACAGTATAGTGTTTAACCAGCATCACATTTTGTAGGTTATGAATTTTATCTAATAGTGTTGGTTTTTTGTGCATAGTATATTTTATGACTTTCCCATTTGTGCAATCTAAGGAAAAGTTGCAAATTGTCAATCCTAACAATAAAATAAATGTATTTAAATACCACTTTTTCCTTTACATCATGTTCATAATTTTATCTTTACTTTAACTCCACAAAATTTTGATTTGAGGTTAAATAATGAATATTAAATGTCTTAAACAATTATAACAAAAACAGTAGTATGAACAATAAAAATATATTAGATAATGTTCATAATCACTGCATACACAGAATATTTCATATAAATTGCTAATAACAGAACCTTGTACATATTTGTAGGTTATTTGTACAGTACATGCATTTTGTAAGTGTGAAATAGTAGTTGGTTAGTGGTTAGATGTGGTATTGTATCTTTATTCATTTTAGATGAATTAACTGTTATGTAATTGAAGGAAGTGTTGGGCTTTGCACCTCGAGTCTTGGTCAGGTCCAAGTGTGTGACGATGGAAGTTAGGCAGCTGAGAGGGAGGAGTTGTCGATACTGACAGTCACAATCTCTACATTATTAATAGACAGAAGAGATAGAAATGTGTCACACACATAGTACTAACATGACAGACAGAATCGCACTTATTCTAAGATAAGAGTAATAAGCTTGATCAGCAGAGTATGATTCAGAACTGTACCAATATAAGTTGATATATATAAGTTTAGCGTGTCATATCCAGTGAATGGTACAAACCACGTGTTGTGTTGTGCTAAGTTTAGGTGTCTTTTTATATTATTATATTACATTAACTATTAATATTATTATTTATAAATGATGTTATTGTTTAAGCACAAAAAATCTGGTAACATATTCTCATAAAACAACTCCTGTTAGTTTTAAACTATAACACTGTTTCTTATGCATAGACAAATGGTCTGAAGATTATTCATCCAGAACTTATTTCTCAATTGTGCTCAAATCAGTACTCAATTTTATCCTGTAGTACAGTTTTAGAAATTAGATATACAGTATTTTGTCTGTGCTTTTTCTAAATAAAATCATCTATTTTGTGTGCAGTGTACTTTGCGCAGTGATCATGCCAAGCCAGCTAGAGGGAGCAATGGATGCTCTGATCCGTGTCTTCTACAACTATTCTGGTAACGAGGGAGACAAATATAAACTGAACAAAGGAGAGCTGAAAGAGCTTCTGAACAGTGAGCTCACCGACTTCCTCACAGTAAGGCCACACACACACACACACACACACACACACACACACACACACACACACACACACACACACACACACACACACACACACACACACAATATCTGGTCACAGCAAAGAGGTAGAAGGAGAATGAGAATGACTAGACAACAAGTCATAAATACATACAGAGAACAGAG
>JAAGKR010008359.1:0-31698 GCA_011419295.1 Clarias macrocephalus
AGGTCAGGGACTAAGAGTACCATCAGTGTGAAAACCCTGTTAGTATTGCATGAAAAAGAAGAAGGAGATAAAACCATACAAGAGAGCAATGATTATTGAAAAAAATATTAAAATATAAGATAAACATTTCAAGCCAATTCGAGTTTAGGAAATAGCCAGAGGCTCAGGCTTTACTAATGCTTAACACAACGAGGATGGATATTTGTTCCAAGAGTACTGTATATGGAGCGCATAAAGGCACGAAACTCATTGACATTTATAGAAGACTTCAAGCACTGTACGGTCATGAGACGGATGCCGAATATCCGCGCAAGGATTCCGAGCTGGATTCCGGAGCCCACTGCAGTCGTTACCATGTACTGAAGACATGCATCTGTCTGTGGGAACTGTACACACACACACACACACACACACACACACACACACACACACTCATTCACCAACACTACTTGCACATTACAACTCGGTTGGGAGTGATTGCCACATCCTTTATACAGTCTTGACCGCACGCCAAGCAATTTCCACATGATTGGGGTTGTTAAAGGAGGCCAGTGTACTGAGAAAACTTTCCACCTTCAAGGTATGCAAGAAGTGGTGAAACGCATTAGTGTAGCAGATAGAGAATTTAAGGTACTTTTTTGTTATTCTGCACAGGCAAAAGTCCCGGTTTGACTTGAACGCCCCTCATACAAAGTGGGGCCCAAAAGTCAGAGAGCACACTGACAAAGAGTGAATTAAACTGCTGTTTTTTTTTTGTTGTTGTTGTAGTTTTGGAATTTTGAACATTGTGCAAATGTGCAACATTTATGTGCAATGATTCAATATTTCTAAGCAAGTTGAATTTGATTACTACTGGGACATGTGGTGGAAAAAAATAAACGTTGGAGGAAAAAATAAATTCCACCTTGAAAAAAAAAATGCTAGGCAAAACAAATAAATAAAATATAGGCTAACAGGATCTGGGTGGGAAAAAAAATGTAAGCCAGGGGGAAAAAAAAAATTGTTCGCGAGATCTTGCAAAAAAGTTTGCGAGATCTCGCAAAACTTAACTCTTCAGCTTTGCCGATTTAGTCCAGCAGGTGGCAGCAATACATGATCCTTGTCCGCGCAATACCGATCCAGTCCAGTGAGTGTCAGTAATGCGCCTAAAAGCCAACTGCTAAAAAATAAAGGAAGAAGAAGCATACAGGGAAAGATAATACTCGGATTAGAGTTCCATGTGCGTTGTTAAACAGGCATGGAGAGAATTACTGAGTAGAGTATTGAGTCGCTGAGTATTACTTTCAGCTTGACCTAAAATATAAAGACATTCAGTTTGTCCTCGGAGCTTGTCCTTTCTGTATTTTGGCGCCGGAAGTATGAGTCACATGGCCTTGATTTCTTTTCCTCCTATGCCCCATTTTTTTTTCGTCTCCATTTTTTCCCCCCTTGCGTCTTACTGTATGTCCCGGATCCCCCCCCCCGCCTCTGTAGATCGCCATGTGTAAACTGCTTTGGTCAAAATGACAAATTTTCCATGGGTCGTATCCCTTGCGAATCCCTGTACATGGGTAGTTACTATAAAAACCTAAACGTAAGTGTATTAATATAAACCTGTGATTAGTACTACCATCAGCCCTGGTATAGAAAATGAATGAACACCTTATGATCGATAATCGGATTAAAGCTTTTGACAGTGCAGCTGTAAATTGTTTGATATCTACAGTACAGTAACAGTGGTCATCAAATCGTATTTATTTTAGAGCTGCTGTACCACTTCCTGTTTGGCTGTGTACTGTTTATGACCCTGCTTTCCCTCCTGTACAATACAGAGGATTATTCTACAGCTTTGTCACCTTCAGATCGCTGACATTTGTTGGAACCTGTTCGTGTTGCAATTTTTCTTCTTCTTCTTCGAAGTGACATTTGAGTGGGAATTGGTGATTGAATCAGGTCCAAACATGTCTTGGTTATCTCAGTGTTCTTGGGGAGCAGGGCTTGTCTCTGTGCAGGTGTCACTCGTCCTCTGTGCCGGCGTGTCAGATAAGCCGGCGCTGCCTGATACAGGACAGCGCTTACATCCGTGCCGGCTGATCGGCACATCGATGGGTTCCTGTCAGTGCAGTGGCTTCTTCTACCCACTGCTGCACGAGCACAGGCAGCGAGGATGCTCCTGTCGAACATTTATATTTAGGGTACTGGATTTTATTTCATGTTAATCATCTATACAAGAGCCGCTCATCAAATTGATATTATTGCTAAGGAAAAAATAATGAACGTTGGGCGTGAGCTTAATCCGTCTCTACATGCTGTATTCTTCACCAAACGATGGATGAGCTGGAGGAGGCCGTCTTCTTCTCTTTTTGCCGCTTGAGGAAAAGTTCCACCTCGGTAATCACCCTGTCACGTCTTAGAAACGCATGGCACTAACTTGTATCCTATAGCAACAGAAGAGGAAAAAGTCACTGCGTGCCACTTAACAGCTGTGTCATACGCCGGGACATCGTCACCGTACGCGGCAACCTGTCCGTCGGGAATCTCCTGCTCATGGGTTCCCTCTTTAAACCAAATGCGAGGAACGAAAAACAGCACGCATTTCATCTTTTCAACCTCGTGCGCCATTTTGGTTTTGACCCTCTAGTGGCATCGTGCGGAACTACACATCAGTGTTTGTTTTTACACATACTGTATAACTGACTCAAACATGACTCAGCAAAAAAATGTTAAAATGGGTCACATACTGTTGGCAAAGAAATAGCACAGATACACACGACCAGGTGATTTTCTTGTTGTTTTCGGTTGTTTTTATGACCAAAATAATAATAATAATAATAATAATAATATGCTCATTTTGAGAGTTCTACATTTTTGCAACGTCATTCATATATTCCGGTATTGGTAAAAATTGCACTTTATAAAAGTAATGATAACTTTTGTTCTACCTGACATATCCAAAAACCTAAATACAGATTTCTATGTCTGAAGCCTCCTGTTTCCATATAAGCACACACACACACACACACACACACACACACACACACACACATATATATCTCCACATAACATTGTCTTCTTTTATTTGGTGACAAAAACAGTTTAATTTTTGATTATATTTTTTTTACAGGCTCTTTATTTATTCATTCATTTATTTATTTATTAAGCTTTGGCTAATGGTGTTCTACAGAGATAAGTGTGTGTGTTGTGTAGATGTAGTGCTTTGCCCACACAGATGACTAAGAGCCGGGCAGGGTCATGCAGAAAGCACTGCAGTAATCATTTTCTAAGGACGTGATCTTTACCAGCTGGCATGGCAGCATTCCTGCCTCGCGGCTCCGAGGTCTCCGGTTCGATCCCGAGTTCGATTCTGAACCTTACTCTCCGTGTTGCATGTTCTCTGTACGTCCATGTGGGTTTGCTCTGAGGGGGTTTAGTCTCACTTTCTAAAACCATACTGATCTGCATGTGTGTGTGTGTGTGTGTATGTGTGTGTGTGTGTGTGTGTGTGTGCGTGCACGGTGCTGTGAGACGGTCCCTTTTACCTATAGTACTATGACACTCACCTGGATGAAGCAGTTGCTGAAGATGAATGAATGACTGGATGAAATCCTTATGCACCACTTAAATCCTACTTTAACATTCACAATCAATATTAATTTGATTTGAAGTGATTTATACTGTATTCTGCACTCAGTTTTATTTTGCCTTCAAGTTGACTGCTTGCCAACTACAACTATAATATGCTCTTTATTTGCTTTTAATTGCAGATTATCGGCAGTATAGATTATCTCCATGGTCAACAATGCTGGCAAAGAAAAAACATGCAGTAATGCGGGCTCCAAAAAAAAAAAAAATTCCCCTTAAAAAAAAAAAAAATCGAGGGAACTGACCTCCCTGAAGTCGCTCTACGAGTCCGGATGACAGGAGTCTAATAAACCTTAGTTTCCACATTGTTGCACACACAGATTCTCCCTTTAACACCTGCTCCCTTTAACGGTAATACACATTCTGTGTCATGTCTCCAAGACTCAGGCCAGGAAGGGGCACGGAAAGCTGAAACATGGCATCCTTGTGATATGGGTAGCTGTCATCGATTGATTCGCTGCTGTGTGTCATGCTCTTTGTTATTCACCTTCACTCTTCTGCTTTTATTTTCGTCAGCTACAGTATAGCGGTACAGCGAGTTCTTGTTTTTCCCATCCCGGGATTGTTGACTACAGTATGAAGACCATTCAAATCGGGACGTCTGCTTCACCCCTGCGTTGTCCTATTTAATTGCACAACTTGCTTCCTTGTTTACATCCTGTATACCCAACTATTTTTGCCTCTTTTATTCCCCTGGCTTCTTTTAAGACAATCTCGACCTATTGAACTAGAAAGATCTTTCTCTAGGTTCAACCTGGAGCAGTAAACTCTCATTTTTAGGGCTGTCAGTTTGCTGAAGCCAAGCAGCCGTGTGGAACGCCGCTGTACCGGCTCTACCTTCAGCAGTGAAAATAAAGAGGTTTCAAGGCACGGCGAGGTGCGGACTCACACCTCGAACTGAGAACATTGATATTTCACTGCTGTGTATTGATTTCTGTGATTCTGTGTATTTTTCTTTCTTTCTTTCTTTTTTATCATGGGTATGGTTGGTGAACGGAACGTTTTGTTTCCGACATGGATCATTAAAGATATTTTTATGACATGTTACATCAATTTAATTCAGTTATAATAATACACGAAATAATAATGATATATAATAATTATGCGGTCTGAAAACCCTCACTCATCTTCTATACCGCTTTATCCTATATCATGGAAACGATCACAGGAGACTTAGGGGTGCCAATCCATCACAGGGCACACACATATTTTTGGGAACACAATTTGGGAACGCCAATTATCCTAATCTGCATGTCTTTGGACTGTGAGAGGAAACCAGAGTAAACGGAGGAAACCCACCAAGCACTCAGACCCCGAGGCGGGAATTGAACCCGGAACATGGAGGTCCAAAGCGACAGTGCTAACCATTAAGCCAGTTGTCTAAGCCGTTTGCTGTAAAAATGCTATTTGAGTTTCCGAATACAAAATTATTTCATTTATTTTATAATGTTGCAGTCGGTTTTTAAATACATTCTCTCCACGTAGTTTAATCTTTTAGCGGGTTACTGCGTTTAAAGCATATTAACCGATCACAGGTGCCTATTATACCTGCCTGCCAAAAAAAAAATACAAAATCGCGAAATTAAACTGTGATGGCTACTGTAAATATTTCATATATTCATAGGCATATTACTTAGTACTGCCGAAATTAACTCATTTTTTCACGTTTTTTAAATTTGTGCCGTGCCACCTACAAAAGCATTACAACAAACTTATGCTCAGAATAACATTAATAAAAAAATCTGAATCATGCACAAGAGTCGTTCAAGTCAAAACAGGACTTGTGATGAAAGATTTAAAACAGATTTGACATTTCCAGAAGACTTCAATCACAGTACATTGATCAGATTGATACTTAGCTGCAGTAAAACATTTGAATGGTGCAAACTTTTTTCAAGCATGCTGTACGTGCACGAATGATGATAATGGCTCACTAGGTGGCTCAGAGCCCACTCCAGTCATCGCTGTGAATGTTCAGCGAGTGGAACACATCAAACTTGAAAATCAATGTGGAATTTGCGGTTTGCGAGTGTTCCGCAAGATGAGCAAAGATTTTTTTAAAATGTTGACTTGAAAAACGAGCAAGTCTTGGTTTACGAGTGCTGGGTATCATGTATCACGCATGCGCTCTTGTTTTGACACCAAAAGTCATGTGATAACAACTGAGCCGATGATTTTTCTCTCTATTGTGCTGCGGAATTGTGGGTAATAATCTCCCCTGCTGGGTCTTAGTGCTCGTCTCTTACTGGTATAATCAACATCTCCCTCTCTGTTTCAGTGTGTCTCCTATGTGTGTGTGTGCATGCAATTTGACACAGATATACACACACACACACACACACACACACACACACACACACACACACACACACACACACACACGCCTTTACACCGCCCTCCCCGGCTTCACACACACATACAAGGCACACACTCTCTGCTTTACGCAGAAAACTCAGCTCTGTCGCGATTCTTTTCAAAGGTAAAGTGCTGGTTCATTTGTTTTTTTGTTTTTTTTTTCTTTACAGCAGTGATTCCATTAGTATGCGCTCACGCGAGTGTCATTAGAGAGATTTTTTTCCCCCTCATTAAAACAGTGTTTCCGTTGTGTGTGTGTTTGTTGTGAAACTTAAAAAGCGAGGTGGGGGGAGGGAGGAGGAGTTTTACTGTGAAAGATGAGGTGAGGGAGGGGTCTCATTTCACACATACACACATACACACACACAAATACACGGCGCCTGGGCGCACAAACAGAAACACTTATCTTCAGAATTAATTTTTACTTTTTTTAAAGGTAAAGTGCAGGTTAATTTGTTTTATTTTTACTTTATATATTGTATTAATTAATTTAATTTCATTTAATTATTTTTTGGGCTGTGGAACGAGATAATTTGAGTTTTCATTATTTCTTATGGGAAATTCGATTTGGTTTACGTTTAGTGTTTTGGAATACGAGCCCGCTTACAGAATGAATTATGCTCGTAATCCAAGGTTCCACTGTAGTCCGATCACGGCTCATTCATACTAAAATTCAGAGGGTTTTTACTGCTCAATCAAAAGTCCCTGTTTGATTTGAACACCCTTAATAATATGATCTGTATTATAATGATCTTTCTTGAAAATTCCTAAAAATGTGTGATTTTTGTTTTTACCCAACACTCAAGAAATCAGACATCAGCTTGCAAAAGAATGATGAAAACATCTGGATTTAAAATAATCATGGTACATGTTAATAATGACGTTTCAATTTGAGCTAGGGCTTTCCCCAGAAATCCCACGTGAATTATTATCTATTAATGTGCATGAATTAATTTGCTTTATAGTTTCAATTAGGCTAAAATACTTGACACTCTTTTAACGTTATTGCCCATTACTGAAGTCTAGCTAAATGTCCGATTGCTGTGATTCTCCTCTATTGTTTCATCTGAGTTCTGTTTCTATTCAGTAAGACTGCCATCCATCCCGGCGACACGGCCATGTCCACCTCCAACACAGGACAGATATATTCTGAAAGCTACCTTCTCACCAGTCGACTCTGCTAATGACAGGGAGAAATGGCTTTTAGTGCAGAAAGACACTATCTCAGAGGTATGCTTGAAAGTGTGGGAAGCAGAGGAGGAGAGGCAAGATGGGTGTTTTTCTCTTTTTTTACATTTTGCCTTCTTCTGTGGAAATGATTGGCCCTCATTCTGTCATACAATGCAACCGTGAGGAGCAGGAACAGCATTACTCAAAAAAAAAAAAAAAAAAAAAAGATTGATTTTTTTTTTCTATTAATGTCTTGAAAATGTCTTCCCTGCACTTTTGTGTTTGTCCTCCTGCACTTTTGAAGATTGTTTGTGTCTCGTAGCCTCCGCATTCCACCATCTGTGACTCATAGATGTATCGTAAAGATTTTCAGCACATAATTGTAAGTACAGATTGTAGATCTTGGTGCAAGTATAGGTTATGTTTCTCTTTCAGATCTCTTTTGAAGGTCAACACTAAGCAAGAAAAGACACCATGTGCATATATTTTACTGCAGGCAGTATCTAAGCAAGACAATGAAAAGCGAGATTATTTATATAGTATTCAGGATTCGTTTATATTCAGTCTAAAGGACGGAATTGAACACAAGTGGAAACACTCTCAAATTGAATTAAATTGAATTAAATAAAAATTTTAATAGCATTCTTGCAGTTACGATTTGGAAAACAACACTGGTTGCCCTTATCCAGAGCAACATTGTTTTTATCGCGTTATACATCTGAACAGTTAAAGGTCTTGCTCAAGGGCCCAACAGGTACCTTGGTGGTGCTGCGCTTTGAACCCAGGACCTTTCACACAGCAGTAGTCCAATGCCTTAACGACTGAGCTACTCCAGGCCTCATGCAGCAAAATTCTCTAAAGGTGTCTATTAGAAAAAAAAAAAAAAAAAACGTCAATGCCAGATGCACCTACGTTCTTAACCACCCCAATCTGCTTTTGCCCAGGTGAGCTGAATGACACCCCAATTGGTCTTAAATTGGTGGCGCATAGGATTAGCATGTAATTAGCATAGGTAATGCTCCTAAACACCAGGTGCATGTTGTGCCATGTGCAAATCTGGCACGAGAATTGGAGTGACGCCACTGAAGAACGTTAGTACGTAAGAAGAAGAAGAACTACAAAGTTGGTAAAAAGTAACTAGCCATTAAAAATTCATAAAAAATAAAAAAAAAAAACACTGTATGCCACCGTCTCTGCACAAGAACAATAAAATTCTATCCGTCATCACCCAAATGAGGATTGTTGAGTTTGGTTCCTCTCAAGGTTTCTTGCTATCGCCATCTCAGGGAGTTTTTCCTTGCCACTGTCGCCGTTGTCCTCGGCTTGCTCATCAGGGACAGTCTTTTCATTTTGATTCATACACCTTCACCGTTTCATACAAGCTTAAATAATTCTATTGATTGTGTAAAGCTCCTTTGCGACAATGTCAATTGTTAAAAGCTCTATACAAATAAAATAAAATTGAACTGAATTAAAATAGCATGCTGCAATCTTAGCTAAAAAAGAGTTGCGCGACTGTCCGTCTTTGTTTACATTGCATGTGCTTCCTCTCGCGGCAGAGGCCTGTGCTATCGACGCGGGAAATATGCAATCCTATTTGGTATCGTCCATTCAGAGACAGTTTTCATTTGACTCCAGACTAATGGCTAGTAAACTTTAAGTTTGCTATTTTGGAACAATTAATTCTGTTCTAAGTGTATTTAGGTTGTAATTAGTGTAAATTGTACAAAAGCACAATTTTAAGTTAATTTTAAGTATACTTTTGTGTGCTAAAGTGAAACAACTTTAAGTATACTTAGTACAAATGTATAAAGTATATGGGTGTGTGTACTAATGTACATACCTGACAGTAATGAATGAAATTTAAGTATATATTTAATATATTATAAGTACTGTACATTACCGCAATTTCACTGTATTACAAATAAATGAGTAATATACCATAAATATATTCTTATTGCAGCAGTAGCATGCTTTTATACTTCTGGCCAATTCCATCATCATCATCATCATCATCATCATCATCATCATTGTCTATACTGCTTAATCCTGTATTCAGGGTCGTTGGGGGCCTGAACCTTGGCCAATTCCAAATACTAAAAAAGTAAACACAAATATACTTTATTATATAATACTATAGTACACACAGTCTTATATGAATGTATTGCAAATGTGTTACCAGTACACTGAAGGTGTTTAGGATCATTTAAAAATACGGAATGCATTTTATACACTATAACATGTTTTTGAAACATTACATCAGTTATTATTTAGTTATTATTTGCACAAGGTTTAAAAAAAAAAAAAACGCCAGGTTGTCTTACAAATTAAAATATAAACTGATGTTTGAACAAAGACAGGCATTAGTATTGGAATATACAATATTAGTTCAAACCTGGTGTGAGAGCTACGGAGCTTTATACCAGAAGAAAAGAAAAGTACGTAAGATTTTTGCAATGTACTGTACAGTACTATCGTATATTTGAATAAATTTGTAATATATTAAAGTGTTTTTTTTTTTCCCACTGGTGTAACCTCAATCGCATACTGCACTGTATGTTAGAGATTTTTAAAGTTCAGGATTTATATATATATATTTTTTATACAGTAACAGTTGAATTGGATAGTGTTTTTTTAAAGTGACTGATGGTGGCGATCCGAAACGGCTCACCTTGTATTTATTTGTCTGATCACATCCGTGCGATCTCAGATCAGTGCGATCCGTGTGACATCTTGGTAAGAGTGTTAGTGTTCTCAACCACCTTACCGAAGAAAAGAGCAACAATAAGAAAGCATGGAATCTTAGAAAACAAGATAAAGTTAAAGAGAGGATTTGTTTGGATTTCGCTTCTTGTGCAACCAGATGTGGTTGGCTGACTTCATGCATCTTGGAATGAGGGTGCGTTAGACTTGACCCTCGCCAGGAGGTTGATGGTGGATGGTGCATGATGCGAGAGAAAAATTCCAAGTACCGAGTACCAATGTGTGAAAATTTTGCCGCCTCTCATAACGGAATCAAAAGTACGTCAAAAAAAAAAAAAAAAAAAAAAAAAACCACTCAGGCCAGTTTTGCATCTAAAGCTGTAGATGTGTTTGGTGACAGCATGATTGTTTATTGTGTTGTTAGAAAGTCATGCATCGATAGTTTTTTAAGTGTGCTGGGATTGGAACTCTAAGGACCGAGCGTCTGCTTGATCTTGCATGAAAGATTCAGACGTTGATAAATCCCACATCTCCATCCTCTTGCTATCTTCCTTCCTTTAATAGTACTGTAAGCTTTCAGGATCTGCTTTGCAGGCCAGGATTCAGTTCCTGCGAGCCTGTTACTCTGCCCGAGAGTGCAAGTTTGACTTGCTGTCTCTAGAGTAAGCACTCTGTCTGTCTTTCTCTTTGGTCATTCCGGCAAAAAAAGAAAAGAAAAAAAAAATCCCAGCGGTCATGCCATAACCAGCCAGTGCTGCCACTTTACAGGAACATGTACTATAGATGAAGGGACTCTGTCATTGCAGAGTGTCCCTGTGTTGAGGAATGATGGATTGGGTTAGAGACAGACTGACAGCAGAATCGCTGAAGACAGACACAGCTGGTTTATTGCTGTGTATTTAGTTTCTATTCTCACTTAACACATCGCTGAGTTGCTGCTTTGAACCAGTTCTGTTATTTAGAGAAAATATCAGGATCCCATGTAGTTTCACTGTGGTGTTGAGGGAAGTCTGATTGGTTCTGATTATCACGTTCTATCCAACAGTGCGTCGATGAAAAAAGTTCAATTCTGCTCAGTTATTCCCCCCCAATCACTCCATCATCATCTACTTTGCTTGATGCTGTATTCAGGGTCACAGGGGGGGCCTGAAGCCTATCCCAGGAGATTTAGGGCACGAGGCATGGCACAGTGCCAGGTTCCAGTTAGCATAATCTGCCTGTCTTTGGACTGTAGGAGGAAACCCAACAAGCATGGAAAGAACATGCAAACTCCATGCACGCAGACCTGGAATCGAACCCGGACCTTGGAGTTGCAAGTCAGAGATAACAATTTATGCAGATAGTGTCCAGTATGACCTTTGATATCATTTAACAATAAGGGAAATAAAGGCTCTCCAGCCAGGAAAGCCGTTGTAAAGTTTGGGTTTAACAAAGTGATGTCACAAATTTGTAGACTCTTAGAGTCAAGTCGATAATGTTGAGAGCATATCCAAGCTGTAGGAACGGTGGCCGAGAAGTGCAAAACAAGTTAACAAAATGAAAACAAAATAACAAATTAAAAACCACAATAACAAAACACCAAAACAAAATAACAAATTCAAAAACAAAAGAACAAAACCCAAATCAAAATAACAAATTCAAAAACAAAAGAACAAAACCCAAAACTAATTTGTTATATTGTTTTGCGTTTTTGTTAATTTGTTTTCGGTTTTGCCATTTTGATTTTTAGTTTGTTATTTTGTTTTTGGTTTTGATATTTTTATTTTTAATTTGTTATTTTGTTTTTGGTTTTGATATTTTGGTTTTGAATTTGCTATTTAGTTTTCGGTTTTGTTAATTTGGTTTGCACCTCTCGGCCGTTCAGAAACGAACCGGAAAAGGTAGGTGTAGTTTGCGAATGAAATTCTTACCGCTGATTGGACGAGACACCTGTCACTCAAGATATACAGGAAGTACTGTAGCGGCGGTAGATTCGTGTGTGTATGAATGTGCGAACATGTCCTGTCCTTATTGTGGTTTCAAATATGGCGTTCTGCCAAATTTTTGCAGTTCTTGTGGAAAAAATCTTTTGCTTTTAAAAGAGACACAGCAGTTCGCAAACTAATCTTTATACCGTGATGTGTCATCAGCATATCCAAAATCACGGCATACGAATGTCCGTCCTCAAAGTAACGTTGAATAATGTTTTTTTCTTAGTTTTGCACACCGAAAAAATGGTTTTAAAATGAGGCAGAACACACAAGAAACAAAGTTAGAGACACAATTTCCTACTTCCTGTTTATCTTGAGTGACAGGTGTCTCGTCCAATCAGCGGTAAGAATTTAATTCGCAAACTATACCTACCTTTTCCGGTTCGTATCTGAACGGCCGAGAAGTGCAATACAAATGAACAAAACCCAAAACAAAATAACAAATTCAAAACCAAATTAACAATTAGTTTCGGGTTTTGTTATTTTGTTTTGGGTTTTGTTAATTTGGTTTTGAATTTGTTATTTTGTCTTTGAATGTTATTTTGTTTACGGTTTTGTTAATTTGTTTTGCACTTCACGGCCACCGTATGTAGGTGTTGAAATACACATTTTCTGTTCAGAGTTTGGCCGTGTTCTCGGTAGTGTTTGATTCTTAAATGCCGCTAATCACATACAGTGCAATCCTAACCGGAACGCATCCAGTGACTCCCATCAGCAACTGATTCGCTTGGCGCAGAAGAACAGAGACAGCTATAGAGAGAATGGTGAGACATCTGTTTGACTCTCGTGTGTGTGAGATGGAGGCAGCGTGAGCTTTCTACTGCACTGCTTGTGCTTGTTATAGTGTACCTAACGCAATGAGAAGGTGAACGTCGAGGAATAAAAGGAGTCGTCTTTGCATTCTACTGTAGTGATAGTTACATTTGTTAATGCAAATATATTATCTGGTCTAAAAGAACAAAAAAAAAAAAATCTGATGGGTCAAATTTTTGCCCTGCATCAAACAAAGAAAACATTTAAGGAGATTTGAAATGACTGGAATTGAAAAAAAAAAAATCAAGAAAGGAGATCACTTAAACGTTTGAACACGCGTGAAGTTGCATCATTAAAATAAATTAATAGAAATGACATCTAAGTACTGAAAGTAATAACACTTCCACATACACACACACTTTGATAAGAACTCACATGACTGGGGCTAAACAGCTGTGTGGCCACAAGAAGACCAATTGTTTGTGAGACTAATCAAAAAATCAAGGCTTTAGTTTGCTATGGAGAATAAAAATGGGACTTTGTAGAGTTAAAGTATGTGCTGGCGATGCCCCTCTGTCCCTCTGTACCACCAGGGTCCGGGTTTGATTCCAGTTTCGGGGTTCGTGTGCATGTTCTTCCTGTGCTTGGTGGGTTTCCTCTGCGTACTCCGGTTTCCTCCCACAGCCCAAAGACAGATCAGGCTCATTGGCGTTCCCAAATTGCCCGTAGTGTGTGAATATGTGTAAATGTTGACCAGAAGACCTAAAAATGGAAATTTGGTAGATATTTGGTAGATTTATGCATAGACTAGAGCACGAGAAGTCCAGACATTTACATTGGATTTGTAAGAAATAGTTGATCAAGGTGATTGCTAAACTGTTGGTTGCAAGACCTTTTTTTGACCTTTCGAACGCAAATCCTAATTAACGCAAAACCTTCAGTTGTATTGCACCATGGAATGTGGAGCAGCTGATTTCCAGCTCAATCCCTAGCTTGGGCTACTCACTCTCTGGAGTTTCTCTCTCTCCCTTTGTCCATATGGGTTTCCTTTGAGTTCTCCACTTTCTTCCGATTTCCAAAAACGTGCTGTTACAGTAGGTACATTATATTGGATACTCTATATCGCCCCTACAGTATGTGTGAATGAGTACTCAAATGTTTGTGTCCATGGTGTCCTACAATGAACTGGTGTCCCATCCAGAGTGTGTTCCTTCCTCATTTCAAGAAAGTCTTTGGATCTCCACAAGTCAGACCAGGATATAGCTGATAATAAACAAAATGAGTATATATTATTTGGACAAAAGTATTTGGCCAAACCTGCAATGATATTGTGTCCAAATACAGATACTTCATTATGGAGTCGATCCCCCTTTTGCAGCTTTAACAGCTTCCACTCTTCTTGGAAGGATGTTCACAAGATTTTGGAGTGTTTCTGTGTGAAATTGTGTTCATTCATGCTGTAGAGCATTTATGAGGTCAGGCACTGATGTTAGACTGAGAAGGTCTGGCTCGCAATCTCTGTTCCAGTTCATCCCAGAGTTGCTCGATGTCGTTGAGATCAGGGCTCTGTGTTAGGGCCGGTCAAGTTCTTCCACACCGGACTCATCAAACCACTTATGCATTTGTAAATGTACATTGTCTCTTTGTTTTGACCGTGTAATATGGTTTTTAAACACTGGAAAACACTGTTAGTACATTTAAAGTTTTGAAAAAAGAATGTATCTTTACATGATGTACAAAAGAGTCTGGTTCAGGTCTATGCTGAACAAGATTATTTTTTTCATTAGCATGCATATGGGAATGTTTTTTTCTATTCCCTATAGAATCCGTATAGATCTTCACAGTTTTGTTGGCTGCTGCTGACAAGTATTTGAAAAGATGTCAAAAAAAAAAAAAAAAAAAGGAGACCGAGAGTGTACGTTTGTTTACGGTTTTTATCTTCCCTAGACTGATTTGTTTATCCAGAGACTGCACCGCTCATGTCTGCCTCAGTGTGACAACTTGACATCTCTCTGGCATCCAGTGTGAAGGCAATTCCAGCATTACTTGAAGCAGCCCATTAATGCCTAGTTTTCCACCCACTTGTATAGAGTGTTATTTCTGCTCCCATGCAGATTACATAGCTGTAAAAGATTTATATGACACAGATATCAGAAGCTTCCATTCTGCGTCAGAGCTACAGTACAGTACATGTTTTCAGACGTACACAGGAGTCTGCTGTACTCATTTTAATCGCCCAAATTAATTAAAAAAATAATAATTTACTGATGGTTGTATCAAATTAAATGTTATCTTTAGCCGTCTACCATTTGTTCATACATTTGTTGCAACATGAAAGTTGACATAGATTCACTTCCGCTTCTAGATTTGGGATTTGGTGTAAATAAAATGCTTGGATTTTTTATTTTCTCGACTTTTGTGATCAATCAGTATGTACAGTTGGTGTGAATAGTTTTGGAGATGTGGAGTACTTCTGTAACCCCAAATGTTGGAAAATGTGGAGCGAAGATACGGATCTACTTGACTTGCATAACACACTGGCATTATGAAACTCTCAAGGAAAAGTGTGAATAATCTATTATTGGCAAAGCAAAATGCATAAAAAAAGTGTGAACTCATAATTCAAGTTAGTATTTTGGTATGCGTACAAAACCCAAACTTTACAAATAGGATGGAAATAAAGGCGAGTATATTTAGTGTTATAACGGGGTTGCCAGGGGGGCAGGAGGTACAATTGGGGGTGGTGATCCTACAGTTTAGCATCGGAGGTTGGATCATAACCTATAGTTACTGTTAGTTTAGTCTATCAATTCTGGTTTGTTTTTGGTATGGCAGTACCTCCTTTATGCAGCTGACTACTAATGAAATACCCACTAGACAAAAAAAGCTAAAATAGGTGCTGTTAACCATTTGTTGTAAACCATGGAGTATGCCTACGATTTGTTTGTCATTTTCAAAATTCAGAATTTCCATTTTTGTATTGAAATTATTTTATACTATATGGACAAAAGTATTTGACCAAACCTGCAATGACATTCTATCCAAGTAGAGATTATTCAATATAGAGTTGGTCCCCCTTTCTTGCAGCTATAACAGCTTCCACTCTTCTTGGAAGGCTGTCCACAAGATTTTGGAGTGTTTCTGTTCATGCTGTAGAGCATTTATGAGGTCAGGCGCTGATGTTGGACGAGAAGGCCTGGCTCGCAATCTCCGTTCCAGTTCATCCCAAAGGTGCTCTGCGTAACACAGAGTCAGGGCTCTATGTTAGGGCCGGTCAAGTTCTCCTACACCAAACTCATCATAGTCTGAACTCATGTATAGTCCTCGCTTTGTCATGTTGGAATAGAAAATGGCCTTCCCCAAACTGGTGCCGCAAAGTTAGCCAGATACTTTTGTCCATATAGTGTATGCACTGTCCATGTACAGTACATGTTTGCTTTGGACAATGTGTTCATTCATACTGTACATTTTATTAAAACTCCACACCTGCACTATCCTGCCATTGCCTGTTGTTAAAACAGGTGGAAGGCACTCGTCAGTCAGGACAAGTAGTTCAATAGCTAATTTGCTGTAATGAAAGGAATTCTGTTCATTTAAGTGCACTTAGTTCAAGAATATTTACCCGGGACCTACTGTACTGTAGTGACCTAGTGAGTTTCATGAAATTACTCTCATGGTTCGAAGAGCAGGTGGGAATGCAACTTTAACAATTTATTAACAGTCGGACAGAGACATCTAATACATGCTGTATACTGTAGTAATACATTTTGAAATTTGTTCATGAATATATTATGATTTTTGTGGTTTTGTTTAAAAACAATACAGAAATGTTTGAAATGGCAGGTCTCTAAACGTAAATGTAAATGTATGCAGCCCTCGATGCATAAGATTTTGACATTTCAAAAAACACCAGATTAACGAGAGTCCGCTAATTCTCAAAAGAAATGGAGCTGAGAATGCATAAACTCAACAATAATTATATACGGTACCGGGAAGTAAAAACCACTTAAAAGGTTTGATTTGTGAACATTGGACTAAACCTCCTGACTAAAGTACGTAAATGGCAGAACTGTTGAATTTTAATCAACAGTCAAGGAAAATAGTTTTGCAGTGTCTCATGACTCATGCCTTACTTCCTGTTTATCAGGCCAGCCAAGGTTCTTTTCCTTTTTTTGCAGCTAGATATTTTACAGCATGTTGCTATTTGACTTTTGCAATTATGACTGCTTGTGCACTAAATCACTACAGTGCGTGTTTCAAGGCCCTTTAAAAATGAGCATGAGCAAAAGTAACAGCCTTGAATCCCAGAGAGATTCTCAGCGTTTAATAGGCATTTAAGTGCAATTTTTTTTTCATGTCTTCCTTTCAGTTGTCTTATACTAATTTCTGCTTTTGGGTGGGGGGGTGGGGGGGTTAAAGGAGAAGTGCCAGACTTGGGGGGTAATGAAGCATAGGAGAGGGCGATTAATAAAGCATCAGCGCAGGAGCTCATGCCACTGTTAATCCTGATTAAAAGCATAAATGCTGTTTTTGCCAAACTCGCTCTGAATAAACTCATTAACTTTTACAGGGTGATTAAATGAAGCATATGCGAAAGTATGGCGTGATAAGGGGAATGCAAGCTATGCTTCTATTTCAGCTTCTTCCAGACTCTTTGTTTCTGGTCTGGTTAGAGGTAGAAACAACATATTCATACAGAGTAGTTTGTATTATTTACTAGGTGAACTCACTCTCACTCACTCATCATCTATACCACTTAATCCTGTATTCAGGGTCACGGGGGGCCTGGAGCCTATCCCAGGAGACTTGGGGCACAAGGCGGGGTACACCCTGGATAGGGTGCCAATCCATCGCATCGCACACACACTCATTCACACACTACGGCCAATTTGGGAACGCCAATTAACCTAATCTACATGTCTTTGGGAGGAAACCCACCAAGCACGGGAAGAGCATGCAAACTCCATGCACACAGAGACGGGAATCAAACCTGGCCAGGAATCGAACCCGGATCCTGGAGGTACAAGGCGACAGTGCTAACCAATACACCACCGTGCCGCCCAGTGTGTATCACCAGTACCAAATTGATTGTAGCTACAACTAAAACCCCCTTCACATGACCCTTATTTCCAGTACGTACTCAAAAAATTGGATGAACGCAGTAAGAACTTTATAAGAATTCATTAGAAACCAGTTATGACCCACTATTGGCAAAGTTAAGAACGGAAAATTAACAGTTCATTCTACAATTTTCTGGGGATGTCTCCTGAGATGTTTGAGGAACAGCTGAACAGATTTGGTCCTAGATGTCAGATGATGGACACCCATTACAGGAACGTACTGGAGCCAGGCCTGAAACTTGCTATCACTTTATGCCACTTAGCATCTGGTGACAAGTTATCCAGCCCTGCAGTATGTCTTCAGAGTTGGCCGCATGACCATTACTGTTTATTCTTGAAGTGTGCCAGGCAATTGTTGGAAAATATAAAGATGAAGTTAAATCCTGTCTCACAACACCAATATGAATGCGTGCCATTGCTGATGAGTTCCGGACGAGATGGAATTGTGCCACATGCCTGCGCTGCCCTTGATGGCAAACGGTGCTATAGGATGTCTACCTAACACTGGCGTGTTTTTGGTGTGATTCCCGTCTCTGTGTGCATGGAGTTTGCATGTTCTCCCCGTGCTTGGTGGGTTTCCTCCAGGTACTCCGGTTTCCTCCTACAGTCCAAAGACATTCCCCAAAAGGCGTTCCCAAATTGGCCGTAGTGTGTGTATGTGTGTGTGCCCTGCGATGGATTGGCACTCTGTCCAGGGTGGACCCCGCCTTGTGCTCTAATTAACCTGGGATAGGCTCCAGGCCCCCCGTGACCCTGACCCTGAATACAGGATTAAGCGGTATAGACGGCGACGGAGTGAGTGGGATACAGGTCAATGTATGCTGATGCTCACAGTAGATCGCAAACGAGTCAAAATTCTAATTAGTCATTACTTTGATCATAACTCAACTTCATCCACTATATCAACATCACTAAGTCAGTTTTTTTTTTGGTTTGTATTCTGCCTTCATTAGGTCATTTAAAATTCTTTCCACTCTTAATATGTGCAGAGTCTGCAAATGTTCTCATGTTATTTGATGTTGATGTAAGAGAGCATTTTGATATTTTGATCGCTGGGATCTGATTATAAATTAAATTGATCTGTCTAAAGAAGACAATTCTTAAAATAAATAAATAAATAAATAAATAAATAAATAAATAAATAAATATGTTGTTTTGGTAAAATATTAATGTCTTCTTAAAGTATTGGTGCCAGAGTATATTGCCGCTAGAGGACCTTAAATTTTGTCAAAACTAATTTTCCTTCATTTTTGGCGGTTTTCCAGTGTTCAACTATAGTACATCTGATGACATCCAGACATCCAGCCGTACGAATACAAGACGCTACTATACATAATTTTCCGGCATCAAAGTGCCCTTGTCAGGACCTGTTATTACCCCGGGGGGAGAAGCTCAGTCCGAGTTATCGTTGACTGCGGAACCAGTTTAATCAATACGCATTAGAAACGAGCGCTACAGAGGGAGACTCATTGTATCAGCTTGCATTGTTTCATTCCCTGCATGGAAAGGAAATTAGATCGTGTTTTGCTGTTTTGCCTCCTCAGAGTAATAAGATAATGATTGTTGGAAATTGAGCCCTAATGTCATTCAACAGCTCCTCTTGTGTGTTGCCTGAAGAGGCTGATTAGGGCTGCTTTCCATAGCAAAGTGCTTCTGTATTCCATTGATATGCTGACGGTGTTCGGTGTAAACCCGCTGTGCAGAAATTTCTAGATGTTTGTACTGTTGCTGTTTAATTATAATTACTTAGCACCTGTATAAACACACACACACACACACACACACGCACACGCACACAGTATACAGTATATAGGGTTACGGGTAGGGCCTGTGGGACTTGTTTACTGGTGCGGTATATATTTAACTAGCGTTAGTATCATTGTTGACGGGAAAAGGGTTTTGGTAAATAGTTAAGGCAAAGTAAGTACTTACCAGTCTGTACGTCTGTCTGTCTGTACGTCTGTCTGTCTGTATGTCTAAGTAAGTACTGCAAAAGTTTAATTAAATTCTGTCCTGCGGTTGATTTAAGACGCGCCCACAGTTTGACGCATGTGCGTCAAAAAATCCTAATCTGGGTCATAACTGTTCGTAGCAGGAAAAGAGGAATGTACAGACAGACAGGCAGACATATAGACAGACAGACGTACAGACAGACATACAGAGAGACAGACAGACGTACAGACAGACTTACAAACAGACAGACATACAGACAGGCGTACAGACAGACAGACATACATACATACAGATATACAGGCAGACAGGCGTACAGACAGACAGACGTACAGACAGACAGGCGTACAGACAGACAGACGTACAGACAGACAGACGTACAGACTGGTTTCCGGTCAAAGAAATCATCAAAGATATCATTGAAAGAGCAAGTTCTGACCAATGTACATACAAAACCATTCTTTTATTTGTATAGATAATTAATGTTAGTTATTTCACCTGGCAGCTTTGAGGTTGATCGGTGCATATACTGTATATAGTGTTGACTGAGTTTTCAGACCCTTCCAAGTTTGTTATAATTCACACTCATCTTGAAAATGCATTCAATGAGGATTTGAATCCATTTTACGATACGTGTGATACATCACAAAATGTGGAAAACTTGAAAGGGGCTAAAAACTTTCCGTCAGTGTGGGTGTGATACTAACTAAATAATTCACTCACTCACTCACTCACTCATCATCTATACCGCCGTATCCTGTATTCAGGGGGGTCCCAGGAGCCTTAGGGCACAGGTTGGGGTCCACCCTGGACAGGGTGCCAATCCATCACAGGGCACACACACACACACTGTACACACACTCACACACTGCAGGCGATTTGGGGAAGCCAGTTAACCTACAGCAATCTGCATGTCTTTGGACAGTGGGAGGAAACCCACCATGCAAACTCCATGCACACAGACCCGAGGCGTGAATCGAACCCAGATCCTGGAGATGCGAGGCGACAGTGCCAACCACTAAGCCACATTCATTCATTAATCTTCACAAGGCTCAGGGTGGCAGCGAATATATTGCAAGTTCCAGGAACACTCCATCCACTGGCATGGTTTTTAGAAGTAGGAGGAAACCCACATGGACAGAGGGAGAGCTGGCAACGAAACTCGGCACAAACTCAAAATAGAACCTGCGACCCAGGAACTGAAGTGCTTTTTTGAAGTTGCATAATAATAATTGGATACTTGGAAACAAGTGCAGAGTTTTAACCTGGAGCAGCATGTTTTAAAATAATCTCCGGATGATTATTGCAGTTAAAAGAGAGGAAGAAAGTGGCATCGGGTAAGGAGTTAAGCAGAGGTTTGACTAGTGTGAGGCTTCTGCTGTGACGGGAAAGGCTGGAAGAAAGGACGGCTTGGGTGTGAAAGGTCAGCCATTTCCGCTGCACTTTGCACCAAGCGCTGTTATGTGGCAGATTATATTTCTTAAGCTGTCACACGAAGTACAACCAATGCCAGGCTTTTTTCGAGGATCTAGCAAGCCGTATCTACAGACGGAAACATTTCGTTCCTGAAAGCCTGCGTTGTATAACGCGTACGGTCATCTGTGTTATAGGCGTTGTAATATAATTGCTGTACTGTAGGGATACCGTCTGTCCAGATTAGAGGCTGGAGAGGGAAGAGTGGCGAAGCAGCACTGAGAGAATCTTCCTGTGTGTTGCCGGCTCAGACGTGCAGAGATGAAATTAAATGAAAGCATGTCTGGATTAAAGCTCATTAAGTGGGAGACGAGCCTTAATTGCCGCAGCTCTGTACAGCCTCACAAAGAGCCAGCCTCGCTAATCTGTTGCTTAAGGGTGATTGTTTTCTGCATTCCACAAAAAAAAAAAAAAAAAAAAATGCATAGCATAAGAAAGCAGTATTTTAGGAAAGGTTGTTTAGGAAATTGGCACAAAAGTGCCTTCTGGAGAGAAAAAGCAAAGCATGTGTGTGATTAGATTTTCTCGCCTGTGCAGTGTGAAGAAAAGGAAATGTCTTCGAGTTTCAAAGCTCATCAGCTTTTAACTGGCTTGTAGTAAATAGGATAAATTTCCCTTTCGGAATGTGTTTATTTTAAGCCGAGCGAAGCGCCAGCCCCGCAGTGTGTCAGCTAGTGGGTTTATCCGTTTGGTCCATATATTGGCACAGAGAATGTACTGTATCATACAACTTTCATCCATCCATCTACAGAGGAACCTCTTTCGTCCAACTAGCTTTGCCGTGGAGTCCAGTGGTGACAGCTGAAGGGCCAACCCTGACAATACGGGCAACCGAATTAACCGAATCTGCCGGTCTTTGGACTGTGGGAGGAAACCGAAGAACCCGGAGGAAACCCACCAGCACGGGGAGAACATGCAAACTCAATGCATACAGACCCAACACGGGAATCGAACCCATGACCAGGAGGTGCAAGGCCGACCTTATAAATCAACTTAAAACATATATAAACATATACGCAATTTACATACAACAATGCTTAAAGGAAAGACAAAAGATTTAGTCATAGTTTGACTCACACAGCAACAGGATGTGCAAATCAGAAATATTATCTTACGTTTCTCTCATATCTAGCCCTGTTTTATATCTAGCCCTGTTGAGACTTAGGGCACAAGGCGGGGAACACCCAGGACGGGGTGTCTATCCATCATGGACAACTTGGGAACAGCAATTAGCCTAACCTGCATGTGTTTGGACTTTGAGAGGAAACCCACCAAGCATGGGGAGAACATGCAAACTCTATGCACACAGACCAGAGGTGCGAATTGAATCCAGGACCTGGAGGTGCAGGGCGACAGTGCTAACCACGAAGCCGCCGTTCCGCAACGGCAAAATTCCAACTGAACAAATTATCCAGTAACCCAAAGCTTCCCCTTCGTTCTGTAACCCCTTTTGATTGTTCTGCATAGATGTCCTGGTGGGGGCCTTCGAGTGACGCAGTGGTAAAGTGCTCGCCCAATGAGTTCGATTCCCAGGTGATGCTGTAACCACTCAGAGCCGGAGGCCTCCTACAGCCAATCAGAGGCTTCTGGAAGGAGCGGACAGCGCTGTCCTCCTAGTGTTACGCCGTCCCCAACGAAAAGATACGGTCGACTAGCGCCACGTTGTTCGGAGGAAACACGTGATAGTCTTCGGCCCTCCCGACTGAGTGGTAGTAGTAGACTTAATGTGGGAGCCCCCTAGTGGCAGGGAGGAATTGGACACGACCGGATTAAAATAAAATCCCTATGATGCGGAACTGTGATGGCTTGAATTATTCACTGTGAATGAAGGAAAGGTAAATCCCGCAGCAGTAAATCCTGCTTCATCACACTTCTCCATGGTTATTTAATTCGATGGAGTAAATTAGGTTTAAATTTGAGGCATGCTCCCTCTTCCATGCCGTGTTCCATTTGAGCAACATGATGTCCAGGTGATAATGTGACATGATACTTTTGTACACCTATTATTTTTGTTATTCTCTCGCATCAGTTTATCTCATTCACGCCTGGACACTATTGTACTGTAGCGATGCCCATCAATGAGTGGTCGCGGGGGATTGAGCCTGTAATATTCCTGCCCAGGCACACAGTAGTAGGCCAAGACTCTGGAGGCTGCTGAGTGCCTTTGCACATTGTTAGAGGGCTGAGATCAATAGTTTGCTCCAGAGTGTGTGTGTGTGTGTGTGTGTGTCTCTCTGTCTCTCTCTCTCTCTCTCTCTCTCTTGCTTTCTTTCTTTCTTTCTGACAGAGCTGGTGAGAGGCACCTCAGTGCATTGCTGGGTGCTGATCAATAAGCTGCCAGTGATAGCAGGTGTCCTTGCATTGATCAGGCTGTTCCTTGCCGCCGGTCATTATGGAGATGTGAGATTGACCTTTACACCGAGGTGTGTGAGGAGGCAGAAAGTAGCAAGAACTCGGCCGCGAAGCCCTTCCGAGACCTGCACTTTCGCAGAGTAGAAACATGTCCCTCAGTCTCAATGCTGCTGCTGCTGCTGCTGCTACTGGGGTGACATTTCAGAAATCCCATAAAACACAATACTGGAGGCAGTATAATGCGGGCGCAGATGGCGTATTCATGAGGTTGGCTGGGATTGTGTGCAGGTCCAGTGACCGAAATATCGCATCCATGCTGTACAATATGTGTTAACTTTTCCGCTTAACGAGTTGTTTCAATTGCGTCGGGCTTTCTTGGAATTCCTTCACCTGAGTTATTTTGCTCCAGAAAGGCTTAAGCACAGATATTAATATTAATATGTGTATGTGCACATCCGGACTTAACATGGACAAATACCAGCTCACATGAAATGTCAGCACAAGATCATTTTTGAGCACTTGTAATACTTACTCATGGACTAATTGGAATATTTATTCGGTTGCTGATTATTCACACAATCAAATAAACCACCACCAGGAGGGAGTGCTGTCCTCCAGCGCTGAATTTAATCACTGGGTTTAGAGCACGCATTTATAATACAGTACTGTAGGTCAACATCTTCCCGATTAACAAATGAGGTCATTGCGATGTATAACAGAAGGTCCCCAGAATTTGTCTAACATTTGTTTAAAAAAAAAAAAAATGCTGTAAGCACTTGAACATTGAATAATCAGTAACACATACGGATGTCATGTCATGGAAATTAACCAGTAAAGCTAACAGAATGGTCAACGTTGTAACTGTAATATGCAACATGCAAGAAAACATGCAACCTTAAAAGCTCCAGACGCACACTGAATATAGCTGTGCCGCTATTAACTAATAAAAATGACAAATTTAACAGATAATAAGGGGAAAAAAACTAACAATCATGTTACATAGTTAAACAACGTAGGGGTGGTGTAGTGGTTAGCACTGTCGCCTCGCACGTCCAGGGTCCGGGTTTGATTCCCGTCTCTGTGTGCATGGAGTTTGCATGTTCGTCCCGTGCTCAGTGGGGTTCCTCGGGGTACTCCGGTTTCCTCCCACAGTCCAAAGACCTGCGGATTAGGCTAATTGGCGTTCCCAAATTACCCGTAGTGTGTGAATGAGTGTACTGTATGTGTGTGCACCCTTTGATGGATTGGCACCCTGTCCAGGATGTACCCCGCCTCGTTCCCTAAGCGTCCTTGGATAGGCTCCAGGCCCCCCGCGACACTGAATACAGGATAAGGCGGTATAGACGATGAGTGAGTGAGTTAAACAATGCTAATGACACCAGGGCCACGCCTATCCCAGGCTATCTAATGGGTTAGTTTCTACCAGGTTAACCACTAGCAACTTGGTGACCTTGATAATGCCGGCCTGCTTTCAAGGAAAAAAACAGTGTCTTCAGTTCAGTGTGTACGCTGCTACAGTCAGACACAACAGCAATCAAAATTTCTCCTTCATTCACATGAATATATACTGTAGGTTTATCTCTGGCTATAACTGGCTTCCATTTATTTAACATTGTTTTGACCTTTTTTTCAAGAATGTCCTCAGTTTTAGAGGATAGTGGAAGGCGCCATTATTTATGCATGTTTTTTTTTTTTTATGCCTGTTAGTGTTTTCTGACACTTGCTCTAGACTGTGTTAACTTTCCCATGCTTGGCCGTCTTCCTTATTCCTTGTACACCAATTCAAGATTGGAAAAAAAAATCGATTCAGTTATGAATCACTATGCTTTTGTGGTGATTCACATATTTTTTATAACAGAGATGAACCAGTTCTGGTCACTGGCCGGTTTTCAGTTGGATTGGCCGCGACCGGTGATACTTTTTTACGGTGTTACTTTATCAAAAATCGTGCACATTAAAAGCCTCGGATCGGCCTTGAATCAATCACAAACCCACTCATTACACACACTTACACCAGTCTCAAGACACAGCGAGCGCTAATTATTAAAAAACGCGCGGTAGAAGCCCGGCATGCCCGTGTTAGAAGCCGCACACGCCGCGCGCTCGTAGCCACTCAACCCGCGCACTCACTGTTTCTTTATGATCCTACAGGTGGCGCACTCTGAACTACAGTATTTAAATCATTTTCATCCTGTGTGGTAGGAGTGAATTATTTGCTAAATTTGTTTAGAAATAATAATAATGAGAGCGGTGAATAACAGATACTACATATTATTTGTCATTCGACTTTTTTAAAGGTTTAAAATTGTAACAAAATTGGAGGAAATGTAATATCAAATCTGGATATTTCTAAAATCAGGGTACTTTGCCATTTTATTTGACTCAGCACCTTATTGTGGTAATATCATATCGGGAGGTGACTGGAGATTCCCATCAATAATGCCAGACGTCTACGGTTCCTCACCTTGAACTTCTCTAGGCTCATTCTCTTTTATTGCAGTAACAGATGTAACATGTACAGTATGTACTTTGTATTCACTCATATTCCTCTTAGTCCTGTGAATAAACCGGAGAACATTCAGACGCACACCGCCATGTGTGTGTGCGTGTGTGTGTGTGTGTGTGTGTGTGTGTCTCCCAATCGACAGGCTATCGGCAAGCGTTTCACGGCACAGCAGACTTGCTTGAATCTCACAATTCACACCTCAAGTTTTACACTTAACAGTGCCCCTTGCTGGTTCCACTCAATTTTTTTTTCTCATTTCAAAACTTTCTAGAGATTTCTTCACCTGTCGTTCAAACAATGCTTCGGAGTAGGGAATGGGCGTGTGCGGTACTTTGACATGCAAGTCACAGACTGTTGTCTTTCGTGTATATCTGCGATGTGGTAGGCTGTCTATATCGAATCCATATCGAGTAAAAATGTCCAAAGCATTGCATTGTGATCGACATACAGTACAGAGGTACCTCGGCATACGAATTGAATCTTTTCGGGAGTCGAGTTCTTAAGGCGAAATTTCGTATTGCGAAACGCATTTTCTCATAGAGAAGAATGTAAATGCAGATAATCCGTTCCGGCAAAATCCGAAAATATTCCCAATATTACCAAATTCCAACACTATAATCATATTTTGCATATTAAAACAATCAAGACATGTAGATCAAGTCAAATATTAAATAAGTAGACATTAAACCTCCCTTAATCTTAAGTTAGTTTCTTGACAACGGCTGCTTTAAAAATGAAACTGAAAGTGGCTCCATTTTCTTCTTGCTACTGTCCTAGCTAATATTCTTGAGACCCATGGCGCAACGTATTCACAAGATTTTGCACAAAATGCAAGATAAACTCTAATTTCTAAACTTGCTTCGCTTGGCTTTCCGCTGATGCAAACAAGTTCCAGACGTACGCGCAACTTAGTCGTAAGAATTTCAGTTCTTTAGGCAAAAATATGTGAGGCGGGACATTTGTATGCTGAGGCACTGCTGTAATTTTTTAGTAATGTTGATTTAGGATTGTCTCAGTAATACCTTACCTTTGAGCACATCAACATTTAATTTGAACTTTTTTTTTTTTTTTTACCAACACATCTGAAGGAAATGTTATTCCGGGCCTTTACGTTGTCTATTTCCAAGTAGAAATAAGAGTATAACATATATTATAAGACTAACTCAGGGTTAGTCTTATATTTTCTTTGCTTTTATTAGTTCGCTGTGTTTTATCGGCTTTGTTAAGATAAGATAACAGGCGCAGTAATTCTATATAGTAATATACAGTACATACATAAGGAAATACTGTACTGTACGTATTTGTGGTTTTTCTGGTATATGGTAGATTTCTTGCACCTACGATACCAGGTACTTACCGTGTTCGTACAGTACAGTGTATTTCCACATCATCCGTAAAAAAAAAAACACAAAAACTACTAGATGTAAATGATTGCAGCTGTTAACCAGACCTTAACATAACTCTAAGGCTACTGTTTCACAGTGTTTATGGCCTGAAGTGCTTGTTGAACTTTATACAGCCATATTTTCAGGAAGACGATTACTGTCTCCTTTAGCTGGGATTAGATCGGCTGGACGAGTCTGCAGGGTTAGAAATACTCAGGAGCCGGCACGAATTCAAGTGGCAGCACAATCACGGGCGCTTCTGGTCCTCCTGCGTCTCCTGTGATTCACAACAACACAGTCTGAATCCGAGTATCTTAAAACTGCTGAAAGTTTGGGTACGTACGGTACGGTTATGCACACAGACGTGACAGTCCTCTCACACTCATCTTTCCCACTGCACAGACTAAAGTTTCCCTCATCAACTTCTCAGCCGTCGCATTTTGGCCACATCCAGCTTGAACTATCTGAAGTCTCTTAATATAGCTGCCATTTCATTTTTTTTTTTTCCCTCCCATATTTGAACATGTTGTTCCGCTCGTATGGTTTCTGAAGATAAATGTTTTGTTTGATAAATTGTGAAGAATATCAAATGTGTTTTTTCGACCGTTCTTGTTGTGACAGAATAAGGCTGGGAGAAAAGGCTTTCTGTCCAAACTAGAAGCTTCAAAAGGCCTTTGAATTAAATGTGAGTCCATTGAGGAGAATGAAAAGTCTTGGACATGTGGGTGCCGTGCCGCAGGAAATGGTGGCTCTGAGCCACACTGAGAGATGATTCATTCTGCCTTTGATGGGCGTTTTGCATTTATCTCGCAACTTTCCTTTTTATACAAGAACTACTTTATAACTCGCAGACAGTAAATTCTATGGTATATACAAGGGAGGACGAATCATAAATGCGTTTACTACCTCGCCGGGCACGTAACAGCTCCTGGATGTTTGCCCAGGCCCATGTTAACATCGTCCGGATTGACTATTAAAAATGTCGGTAGCTAATGTACAGTAGCTTCATGACATGTGGCAAGTTAGTCAGCTACTGTAGTTAATACACTCTCACTCACTCTCCTCGGAGCCCATCCCAGGAGATTTAGAGAATGAGATGGGGTACACCCTGGACCCATACAGCGCACACACAGGGTGCCTTCTGATTGGCCTGGAGTTGCATGAGAAGAATCCATTACAGGTGGTTCAGCCATGTTAAGAGTGGTTCCAAGCCTCAAAGGCAACTGCGAACGGTGCAGGGAACGAGGTGAACATCGGTTCTTCACTTCAATGAAAATTTTCCCATAAGTCATTTCCATGAAAAAAATGGAGCTCGAAAAACGATTTTTCATATTTATCATCATTATCGAGGACGACGTCATATTAAAAGGACACAATAATTACGAGTTAAATTTAATCGACAGATCCTTAGTATTATATAGGCTAAAAATATATATTTAATCAATTATTATTATTATTATTATTATTAATCAATAATTTATTTACAAGTTATAGAAGTTTCAAAAGTATGCTTTTTAATTGTATCATTTTTTATTCTATATTTAATGTACAAAGTGTGAAATTTCCTTAATATCTGAGTATCTCGGTATCCGAGGTGCTTCTGTTACCATGGTAACACACGGAGGAAGTGACGTCTGCGCCGGTGACTTCGCAGGGTGTTCCGAATAGTGGAGTTTTGTCGAAAGGAAGTTACTTTCACTGACGTTCATTCTTTTCTTTTCTTTTCTTTTTAAGCAGTTTGTGTAGCAGCTTTGAGACACTGAACCTTGTTAAAAGCGCTACATAAATAAAATTGAATTAAAAAAAAAAAGACTGTAAAGTACACATTAGAATGGAACACAGCTACAGAATCACATGCTCATTCACAGACTGTGGGCTATTTAGGAACGCCAATTAACCTAATCTGTATATCTTTGGAATGTGGGAGGAAACCGGGGTACCCTGAGAAAACCAACCAAGCACGAGGAAAGAACATGCAAACTCAAACACGCACCAGATCCGAGGCGGGAATCGAACCTGGACCCTGGCGGTGCAAGGCGACAGTGCTAACCGCTACGCCACCATGCCGACGAGGAACCGAACAAACGTGAAGATTATCCTTCACTAATACGGTATAATTGCACCTTCATCATATTAGCAGTCAGTAAGCCAGCACTTTTTTTTTTTTTCAGGAGATTCCACTAGCAGCCTTGTTTCTTTCTTTATATAATAATTATATGATTACGCTCGGTATGAGGTAACTGTGTGCATGAAGCAGGGGAGTTTTATGACAGCTTTGTGGTGCAACTCTTCTCCACACGCACCACAGAACCTCCGAAGGATTTCCACTAGATTTTTTTTAAGCATGGCTGTAGGGATTTGTGCATTCAGCCACAACAGCATTACTGGCATCAGGCTGTGGTCTGCCTCATCATCAGTAGACCCACAAGTCAGAAAATTTATTTAAGGGTTTAGAGTTAGTGCTCCTGTAGAATATGGGTTAGATGACCAACTGCATTTCTGATCAGTGGGTTGTCTGATGATAAGTGCGTCACCCATTAGGCTCTGATTAAGCAGTTCATCTCAAAGCTGTTCAGAAGATTTTGAGGGTATTTTTTGTTTCCCACCCATTTCCTGGTTGTTGAGCGAACTTGTCTACTTCGTCTTGTCTAGGGAGAAATAATGCATGAAGAACTACTAGCCCATGCAAAATCTGCTTGTCTCTGGTGGTTTAGATGTGATCTGTGCATCCCTATAATATGCGACCCAGCGCATCAGTCAGAGATTAAGACACAAAGGTCAGTTTTTTTTTTTGCCTCATGGGCAATTGGGTGCAATCTGAGAAATGTATCAAATCTTCCAATTCCGGCATAAATCGGTTGATAAAAACCTTTTCTTCCTGATACTTCAACAGAACTTTGAAAGTTTTAATTTTAATTAGTATTTTAAAGCACTTGCTGGTTACTCTTGTCGTTTTCATGTATTTTCTTGCTGGAAACATTATTTTTTAGGGGTAGCAGGGAAATGTCACTGTGGTGTCACAGTGAGCTTGAGGGTTCCCTCTTTCTCTGCTACAGTCGGGAAAAAAAAATGATTTGATTCCCTTGCAGATTTTGTAAGTGATTTTGACCGCTTACAAAAAAAAAAAAAAAAAAAAAAAAAAAAATTAAGGTCTATAATTTGTTTATCATAGATTTATTTTAAAGAACAGAGACCAAAAATCAAGCAAAAATCCAGAAAAAAACTTGGTGGAGAAACCCTTGTTGATACTGTAAGCACAGGGGTAAGACCAACATTCTTGGAGTTGGTCACCAGGTTTGCACACTTCGTAGGAGAGATTTTGGTCCACTATTTTATTTTATTTGAGAGATTTTCAAGGTTTCTTGCCGGTCCATCTTCAGGAGGTTCTCGCACTGGCCGTATCTCAGCAACTGGACATGATAGACTTCTAAATTTGATATCAGAGTGACGCTTATTGAACCAGGAATCTGAAAATATGAATAACTCAAATCACCCAAAATGCAAACTTAATAATCATTAGATGTGTTGAGTCAATTTAATTCAATTCAATTCAATTCAATTTTATTTACGTAGCACTTTTACCATTGGTCATTGTCTCAAAGCATCTTCACAAAATGAAAAAAGAAAATTAATGGAAGTGTGTATGAGTGAGAAAAAATGTTTAGATAATCATGAGATTGTGAGATTATCCCTGATTGTCATGCGCACTCCTAACGCGGCCGGCACGAGGACCCGGAAGTAAGACGGTCGCGATTCAGGAAGCATAAAAGGAGACAAGATGGCGCATTACATCGCTCAGTCATTGAGTTGCCCATGCTATCGCCGACGCTCTGTTCGCCTAATCGTGAGTACTCACCTTCTTGGGTTTCGCTTTCGATTGAGTGTGTGTTATTAGAACGCGGGTTTATTTGTGTAAGCTCTTGCTCTCGTTCCGAGAGAGTTCTAAGAATAAACAGCGTGGTTATCCTGCCTACTCGCGCTACTTCCGCGTTTGGGTTTACCATCTACGCTACAGGGCTAACTGCTAGTCTTCTGGTCCGTCTCCGTGTGTTTGTGACAGAATGACTGAGCCAACAGCAGTAAACCCAGCGGATTACGCTCACCTCTGCGATGTGGTTGACCAGCATGCTAAGTTGATCGATCAGCTCAGTAGTGAAGTCGCGGTCCTCCGCCAAAGCCTCCAAGACGTCGCGGCCTTGCGCCGTGAGGTGGCGGAGCTACGGCAGGAGAACGCGACGCTCCGCGGGGCGGTCGCTCAGCCGGCTGCGGCCACGCCCATCGCAGTGGCTGTTGCTCCGCCACCCCCTCCCCCTTCTTCTGATGTCTTCATTGCTTTACCG
>JAAGKR010008360.1:0-31689 GCA_011419295.1 Clarias macrocephalus
CATGTGGTATGCAGAACTGAATTATTTCCAACATGCACCTGCAACTGGCTGCAGACAGAGGGCGCCGGTGATACCTTTTAGAACTTTTTTTTTTTTTTTGCTGATGCCTCAAGAATATCAAATCACACAGGATCAAGCTATGAAGCTAATTAGAGTGAGGCGGCTAATTGGAAATGATTACTAGTTATTTGTCCTTTTGATGAGTCACAGCAGGCTGATTTGCATCGAGAGGGAACTATTTAAATAATATTAATAATAATAATAATAATCATCACCATCATCATCATCATAATAATAATAATAATAATAATAATAATAATAATAATAATAATAATAATAATAACAACTGGTGAAAGAGTGGTGTAGTTTAAAGGCAATAAATTACCAAAAGATTAATAAAAAAATAAATTTGGTTACAAAAGTAGTATAGTTAAAAGAAATAAGTGGTAGTAGTAGTAGTAGTAATAATAATAATAATAATAATAATAATAATAATAATAAGATAGATAGATAGATAGATAGATAGATAGATAGATAGATAGATAGATAAGTTTGGTTAAACAGTGGTGTGGTTTAAGGGCAATGAATTACCAAAATATTAATAAAAATCACTTTGGTTAGAAAAGTAGTGTAGTTAAAAAAATAGTAGTAGTAGTAGTAATAATAATAATAATAAATACAAATAAATACATGAATAATAAAATAAGATAATATTATAATATTAATTCAATTCAATTCAAATGTTTTTTCAAATTGTAATTAATATTACAATTAATATTACTGGTGTGGTTTAAGGGCAATGAATTACCAAAATATAAATAAAAATCACTTTAGTGTAGTTAAATGAAATACGTAATAATAATAATAATAATAATTATTATTATAATTATTATAATTATTATAATTATTATTATTATTTATTTTTGTGAGAAACAGGCACAATGGTTAAAACGTTTAATATATAATTTTTTTACAAATATATTGGTAAGAAATATGTACCTTATGGCACTGATAATAATAATAATAATAATAATAATAATAATAATAATAATAATAATAATAACACTGGTGAGAAAAGTGGAGTACTTTAAAGGCAACTAGTGACCAAGCACATGTTAGATGTTATATGTATGTAATTAATCACTTAATATTTTATTACAATATTCTCTCTCTTCCTCTCTTTAACACACACACACACACACACACACACACACACACACACACACACACACACACACACACACACACACACACACGAACACACGGATAAAATATTTCACTTTGTGCTCAGATGAATTTCTCCAGGTCTGATGAAAGAATTCGCCAGCTGCGTCTCTATTTCTGGCCTCCCCGCGCTAGTTTCCCGCCTGGCTGACGTCAGCAGAAAGTTATTTTCATGAATGGAGGGGGCGGTCACGAGGAGCCGGTGACGCGCGTGCTTGCGGAAGCACAGAGTGGAATGTCGATACATTGTTGTTGTTTTCGTGGCTGGCGGACTTAGTGCACGGTTACCGCTCCGGCTGGACGGCGGCAAGTGCTTTCGAGGAGGAGAGAGTGAGAGTGTGAGAGAGACTGAAACAGAGACAGAGAGAGAGAGAGAGCGCGCGAGCCCGCTGACGGTCAGGATAAACCCCGGTCAGGATCGCGCGACAATCCCGGCGGAAACTCCGCGTCCACACGGTAAGCTCGGGGGTGCTGGAGGGGGGGGGGGGTGTTTTGAAAATTCCCGATGATATTTCCTGATGATGATGATGATGATGATGATGGTGACGGGACCGGAGCGTGGAGTGGAGCAGAACCGGATCAGACCCGGGTTTAACGACTCGGATTCTTGTTTAACATAATGAACCTGGCTGATTCCAAGCTTTATATAAGTTTGTAAATTAGTATGTATAAAGAAAAATAAAAAAACAAACAAGTTTGCGTAATATTTGGGCACGTGTGAAAGGTTGGGTAGACTTAACAACAACAACAACAACAACAAACAAACACACAAACAACAACTACAGCTTGTGCGCATTTTCCGACAGTGCGCAATAACAAGCTCTCAGCAACTTCTTTAGATGTTTATCAGATAACTGTAATAAAACCGGTGCATGAAGAATGAGGAGAGGAATTCAGACTCGTCCTAAATATAGGGGAAAAAAAACTTTATTACTTTTATTACTATTTTTTTTACGCGTGTTGTTGATTATTTTTCTGATATTGCCTCTGGCACGAGGAAACACGTGGTCTGGTGTGCGCACAAAGGGCGCAACGGGCCAGTGGCGCGAGATTGGGAAGGGGTGTGTGTGTGTGTGTGTGTATTGGGTGGGGGGTCTTTCTTAACGTAAATACCCCCCCCCCCCCACCCCGTCACGTAGCCTTCTTGAAGCGTCCGAGCCACGCGCATCCGGAAGATAGTAATGAGTTCGGGTGATTTCTGGAGTGCCAGGGATGCGCGCGACGTTACGTCACGCGCCCGCGCTCGTGGGCGTGGACCGCCGCCGCCGCCGCCCTCCTTTTAACTTCATGACTTGGAAGCAGTGCTGTCATGTGTTGTATTTGTGGAGTTATTTGTAACACGCTGCCTATATAGATAGACTGGATGGAAATAAAAAAAAATAATAATAATAAGATGATGGGTGCTAAAAAGTGTGACATCATCATCATTACACATGCCTCGGACTTGTGTAATCTGAGCACTTTATTCACAAATACAAGAGACAGATCCTTTTCAGAAGTAAAAAAAAACACACACACAATGGCTAATAAAGTTATAATAACTGGGTGTATTAATAAAATGAATGAAATCTATATTAAAGCATTTGAAATGATCTTGAAGAACAACATGGGTGCTAAATTGTGACATCATCATCATCATGCCTTCAACTTGAGTAATCTTTGAGCACTTTATCCACAAATCCAAGTGGATCCATTTCATAGGTTAAAACAAAACACAAATGGCAACCCAGATATAATTAAATAAATGTTTGTATTAATTAAAATAATGAAATCTGTTAATTAAAACATTTGAAATTATCCCAAAGAATAACATGGGTGCTAAAGTGTGCCAATATCATCATCATCATTATTATATCTTTAACTTGTTTAATCTTTGATCACCTTATCCACAAATCCAAGTGGATCCATTCAATAGGTTAAAAAACACAAATGGCAAACTTAATATAATTAAATAACTGGTTGAATTAATGAAATATATATTAAAGCATTTGAAATGATGCTGTAAAATAAGATCGGTGCTAAAGTGTGACATCATCAGCATCATGTCTTGAACTTGTGTAATCTTTGATCCCCATTAAAACTGTCCAGGTTTTACATGGTGGCTTAGTGGTTGAACCTCCAGGGTCAAAGTTCGATTCCATCCTCGGGGTCTGCGCGCATGGAGTTTGCACGTCCTCCCTGTGATTGGTGGGTTTCCGCCGGGTACTTCGGTTTCCTCCCGCAGAATGGGTCGAATTGGTGTTCCCAAATTGCCCGTAGTGCGTGAATGAGCATGTTAAACTACATCAGTTGTTAAAATGGGAAAAAATACTGTACAGGGTCACCATTGGGATAGAGTTTACACCTCAGACGTCCACTTTCTCTACAAAAGTGACGGATCCATTCCATAGGTTAAAAGAATGAACACCAATTGCAACCTGATGTAATTAAAATAAAAACCAGTTGTATTAATGAAATGAATGAAAACTTGTGTTAACTAAAACATGTTAAAGTGTGACATCGTCCTCATCATCATATCTTGAACGTGTATAATCTTTGACCCACATTAAACCAGTCTAGTTTACACCTCAGATGTTCACTCTATCCAAGTGACAGATCCATTCCATAGGTTTATTAAAAAAGAAAAGAAAAAGAAAGAGAAAAAAAACACAAATGGTAAAGCAAATACAGTATAATTAAAATACATGCTTGTATTATTGAAAAGCGTTTGAAATGATCCCGAGCTGTCCACGTTGATGAAACATTTCAATAGGTCATTCTGTGCCTGGTGCTAGCCTACAGCTACGCCCTCAGAGGGAAAGTGAGTCATAAGTGGATAATGTGATTCATTTCCACAATGGCTGATAAAGGAGCTGCCATTAGCCCATTCAGACGCACCAAAGCGTTCGAGGGCCCCTTAAGGCAAAGCGAGCAGTGCACCACCGCACTTGATTTCTGATGAACATGCACCGTGCGTGTTTCGTCCCAGGCGTTACCATTTATGGGGAATTACTTCACCGGGTGTCCAGTTTATGTGTGTGTGTGCGTGTCTGAGATAGAGTGCTCTCTTTATCTTTGTTGAGACTGGCCTTTTATTGCCTGAGTGGCAGCAGCCGGATAGCTGTTATTACAATCCTCAAGGCTTCCACGCACAGTATGCACTGTAGTTTTTTTATGGAAATGATTTCGAAGGTAAGCACTAAATAACCGGCGTGAGACAAAAAATGCCGTGATTCGGGCTGTGCCAGAGAACACGCACGTCTGCAGTACAGCTGAGCAGTCAGGGTGGTGCCTCGTGGCGTCTGTGCTTATTAATGACCTTTGCCTCGTGATATGGAAAATCTTGAAGGAGTCCCACCTCAGCATGGCGTGTTTCTTTTATGTCACGCTGTACGCAAGCAGCGTGACCTCATCCGCGGCTTACTCTGACTCACAGCGGCTTAGGTGTTCCGTGGCGTTGACCTCCTACACCTATTGCGTCGTCTGCCTGCTTCTTTTAGAATCCCAGAGGAAGTGCAAACCCGGCGCGATCATAAGACTCACACGTGGGTTGATCAGCAGCGTGGGCCGGGGTTGCTAACACGAGGCCTACGCGTAGCTTCGATCCTCAGCGGCGGCGGCGGCGGCCACACGTCTCGCTGGAGCTTAGTGTGTGTGCGTGTACGTGGAGTTTTCATATTTCTCAGCAAATATTTCTTATTGTCTAAATATGACTGTGTGCGGCTGAAGCGAAGCGCTGTGGTGAGAACTGCATGCTCGGGAGAACAGAACAGGATGCTCACTGTACTCATTGTGGTTTTGAAAGTGAACTAAACTGAGGTGGCTGCTGAATTAATCACTAACCTTGCAACACGGGGAACTCCGAACTGCTTAAACAAAATTTTTTTTTTTTCTATCTGAGTAGGAACTCTTGACCGAGGCTGCAATATTAGCCTTAGTCATCATGATACAAGCTTTCGCTATCCTGACTAATTTCTTCTCCAAGACATTGCACCGGGCGGGTGGGGGGGGGGAGGTTGCGATGTGTGTCACGTTTATTGATTGATGTGGAATCTGAGCAGCTGCTGATGAGCAGGACTGAAAGCAGATGATTAGCCAATATCTGGAATGGAAAGCACATGCAGGGGTTAGGAAGTAGCGCTGCTGGGTTTTTTTTGGCCGGGGGGTCGGCGCGTAGCCGCTCCCAGGCCTCGGTGAGAGCGCTCTGTGGGGGTGTTCAAACCATAACGCGCCAACTTTACCCAGCCCTTTTCCAGCTACTCTCACCAATTCCTGGATGTGACAGGACTCACCACACCACACTGTGGTTTTGGGCTGCGGGTGAGCCGTCTGGAACTGAGAACCCATTTGGGTGATTCGGTGTTTATGCTTGTACGGAGCTCGTGTCTGAAGAAAAGACGGTCTATGGTTCCTTTCCAACCAAGGACACACCTGCACCAATGTACAGTAGCGTACAGTAGATTGGGTTTATTAGGATAGCCTGAAATAAATAAATCGTGTGTGTTCGTTTTGGGAACGGTGTCGCTTCACTTTCTCCATGTTCCCCATGGGCTCGGCTTTGTTTTGTGCATACTTTGCATTCCTTGGAATCCCTGCCTCCCGAGTTGAAGGGGCGGGGGGGGGGGGGGAAGGGGGGGCACGGAAGAAGAAAAAAAGAAAAGTCGCCTCGCTTAGATATCCACCTCTACTCCTTATCCGCAGAAAGTTCCGGCGGTCACGCCAGCCCTTTTCCCTGTACTTTTCCTTCCGCTCTGTGAAACGGCGGGATTTTCCAGGAAATGTCAGTTCGGGAGGGTGTGATTCCCTGCTGCTCGTCCTAGCTCTTACCAGTAAACAGCATGACTCACCGCTCGGCTATGCGCTCCGTTTCCTTTACATAAGATCCTGCCGATTGTGCCGCCGCTGCACTACAGGCCTTTTTTGCCTCCTTATGAAAAAAACAAAAAAACAAAAAAAAGGGAGCAAGGGAGGAGCTATTTTCCTCCGGGTCCTCAAAAACACAGAGCGGTGAATCAGCGCTCAGAGCCGAGAAACAGCAAGGATCCACCGATGTCTTTTAAGACTCATCTGTGAAATACTCTCCAGGTTACCTTCCCACCAAAGACAGATCACCATCCTGAAACCTTTAATGTCCAAGCTTCAAATTTCCTTGACAAATCCAGATTCTGTATCCGGCGTGTCCGAGACGAGTCTCAAGTTCTCGGCGGCTAGACGACCGTGTCGTGTCTGGCCCCAGAGACGACCTCTGTAACAGTAAAATCCGACCCGTGTAATGCTTAATAAATATTAAGGCTCTAGTTTGGAGGGGGGGGGGAGAAAATAAAAATTGCGAAGCGTCTTGGAGCATTTACGTCATCATCTGAGGTTAATGGAAAGTGTTCATGATTTGGCAGTGAGCCTTTTTTTCTTCTTTTTAAGAGATGCACATTTTCCTTGTTGTGAAACCCAGGGCTACGTGTCTTCACAATAATATTATTGTCTGTAACCACCTCATGGGCTCTGGTACAGTGACTAACATCCTCATGATACCACCTACACGCTTGAACGCAGGGTGATGACCAGCTTTCCCTTGTGATCCTCTCAGAGTTTTGGTTCTGTTTTGGCGACTTCTGCCTGATCATTTGCGACTCTTGGTTTGTGATTCTCGGTTCATGCGTAAATCCCGGGTGACGACGGTGACGGTTACCCGACGGCTCAAATTATCGACGATGTCATGCTGTAATTAATGCCCGTTGAAATTCGAGTCATTATTCATCTACACCGCGTTAACCTGTATACAGGGTCATGGGGGCCTGGAGCCTATCCAAGGAGATTTAGGCTACTAGACGGGGTACATCCTGGATGGGGTGCCAATCCATCACAGGGCACACGCTACGCACTACACACTCATACGCTCATTCACATTCCCTCACTACGGGAAATTTGGGAACGCCAGTGAGCGTCATCTGCATGTCTTTGGACTGTGGAAGGAAACTGAAAGAAACCAGCCGAGCATGTGGAGAACATGCAAACTCCATGCACTCCCAAGACCCCGAGGCGGGAATCGAACCCGGACCCTGGAGGTGCAAGGCGACTGATACCCATGAAGCCAATGTGCCGCCCCATTTTTAAACAATATTTAGAAGTGTACATTGTTATAATGATATATTATTATAATCAAAAGCGCTATCCGCCCCCTTCCGCTTGCATGATCGGCTAGTGTCGCGTGTCGCTATGATAGAGGCAGACATGTGGATATGACACGCCTCCCAACCCCCCGACAGAGGGCGCGGCCAATCTGCTCTCTCTAGTCCCGCCCTTACAGGTGTCTGTAGCATCACCAGGTGTGATTATGATTCCGATTATTCGAGCAGCCCTGATAATGAGAATTATATTGTTCGAATATGTCGAGCGTCCACCAACGTTCCTGCGAATTCGCTCTTTTTTTGGGGGGGGGAATGAATCAACACCCTCTGACCAATGAGAATCTAGAATACAACAAAGACATTCACAAGCACGGCCGATACAAAACCTGATAAGCATTTCCTCAAAAGTACAGTAGGATTAACACGTCTGCACCAGTATTTGTGTTTTATTGTCTTATTTTAAGAACAAACCCAACAGCGATGGACATCTGAGACGCGTCATCATACAGAAGTGGACGGGAAACAAGTCCACGCTGCTGGATTTTTCAGTGTATTAAATCGTATCGATTTCTTTGTTTAATTTTTTTTGACTCGGTCTGAGAAGCTGCACATTTTTCAAGCATTACCCAAATTTCACGGTCACTGACCTCATCCAAAAAAAGCACATTAATAACCTGCTAAGTATTTCAAATGACAGCAGGTCTGGAACGCGCAAGAAGGAATGTACGCCAGCTTCACGAGCGCAAGCGTAAGACAAGCACACACACACACACACACACACACATGCGCATACACACACGCATGCACCTATACACACTGCTTCTTGTTAACAGACACTACACATGATAAGACGTCGATTAGTGATGTATGTGGTCGGTTCAGCGAATCCGATCACGAGTTGCCAACCTGCGCGACACTGGAGTTCCTGCCGAGGTCAAATCTTCCTGAGATTTCTCAACTTTAATATTTGCACTTAACCTTCGCACACTAGGCAACATTCTTGACCACACCGCGTTAATATTCGGATTACTAGATTAGCCTCGCGCCCAAACTGAATTTTACATTCTAAAACCTCGTTATCCCTGCTTTCGCGCATGCTCCAGAGGGCCCGTCCCCTGTGACATGTTTTTCTGTTTTCCTAGCGCGGCTCTCGATAGCCTGAATAAGAGCTCCAATGTTTCCGCGGCCCGTCGAACGCACGTCGCCAGAGGCACCGCTGAGCCGGGCGGAGGGAGGTGGGGAAGGAGGAGGAGGAAGGGGGGGGGGGGGTCCGAGAAAAAATGCGGCCGTTGTTCTGAAAGAGCGATGACGAAAACGCGGCCTTGGAATGCCAGGGCTTTTCCTTTTTAGCACCGGGTGAAGAGAAGTGAAGTGGGGCCCCTTTCTCATCAAGTCCCCTCACTTCCTTGTTTGTGCGCTGGGAAAACTGGATGAAGGAATGTGAAAGAAATTCACGTGTGTGTGTGTGTGTGTGTGTGTGTTCGCTTTGGTGAAAGAAAAACCTCAAAGCCCTATATATTGAGGGGGTGTTTTTTTTGCTTTTCTTCTTTCTTCTTTTAAAAACTGATTTTATGGTCTTTCCTGGAAAGAAAAAGATGAACAGGAGCCCCTTGCTGTCTAGGAAAGCGGCCTCTAATTTCTGCTCGCCTTACTGTGGCTAATATTTCTGAGACTTAACCCTTGGAGAATGGGCCGCTTTTTTCCATGTTGAGAGAGTGAGAGAGAGAGAGAGAGAGAGAGAGAGAGATCGTTTCTGGATTGCAAGCGCAGAGCCAAAATACAAGGCACGCTGTCATCTCTTGCGCATACCACTGTTGTCTTCCCCAAACTTTAGCTATATATGGCTTGTGAGGGATTTTCAGTATACGCTTCTTACCATAATTAGTTTTCTACATTGTTATTTTGATAAAAAAATTTTTTTAAAAACGCACGACGACTGTGGGGCCCCCACTCGCCCCCACCCCCCCCATCCCCCCCCCCTCCACCCGGTCAGGGATCTACTCTAGAGGTCCAGATGGAACGAATCAGCGGACGATGGCGGAGTTTGGTTTCGACTTCGCGGTTCGTTATCTTACGCCGGACCCTACCGAGGACGCGTTTGATCCCGTCATGGCCGAAGCGCTCGGAGTGCCGGGTAATGCGCGGCAGGTGTGTTTTACTCAAATTCGCCCGAAGGGTGACTAAGAGCTTACAATTATAGCTCTAACATCTGTACTGGAACGGAGTATCCCATGTGGCACACTGGTGGAAAACCTCACTTTTTATCCAAAAACATTACACGAGACTTTTTTTTTCTTTCTTTTTAGACTTTTAGTCCAATATGGTCAAAAGGCTTTTGGGATGATGTGAACAGACCCTTGGGAGGCGAACAGATAAGCAGATAACATGCATTCCCAGGCAGGAAGTCATATGACACCAGACAGAAATAGATGTTCAACCTAACCCCCCCCCCCCCCCCCCACACACACAACTCTTTTTGAAATAAAGAATTAATAACTCAAAGGGGAGTAATCGTTCGTCTCTGATAATCACTCGTCGGGAGCGTTTCTGCCTTTGGAGAGCCCTTTCCACTCTAATGAGGTATCACTTATCACGTTTCCACTTAAATCGCATTGTTGGCAGAATTTGACGGTCAGCGCACCGAGCTAAATATAACCCTGGGAGAGTTAAATAAGGGCATGGAGCACGCCAGGAAAGCCCGGCGTAACAGAACGCTGTCGGCCTGTCAGCCGGGGCCCTAAACCTGATAAAGCACGTTGTGTAAAAAACAAAAAAAACAACCCAAAATAAAACAGTGACTGTGTAAGGGAAAGTATTCGTAGTGACACGGTGCATTGGGGAATGCATTTCAGCATTATCTCCTCTCCGGTACGGTGTATAGTCTGTGTAAGGCTCAGCACAAGTGGATCCCAACACGCTCCAGAAGGGAAAAACAAAGCAAAAAAAAAAAAAAAAAAAAAACCGCTTGCGTGACTGTTGTCTGGTGACATGTGTTGTTCTCTTTTCAGGATGAGGTAATGTTTATGCATTTAAAATAAGCTCATCAGGGACTTTCAGTTGTCAAATGACTTTGAGTTCAGGCACAGAGGAAGTGTGTCAGAGGGACCGCAGTAGTGGCTGAGGTATGCGAGTTGCCATGTCGCACACGTGTCTCGTGTAACATATCGCGGATGTTACAGCACGCGGATGAGTCCGTGATCAGGTTATTGTTCAGTAGAGGTAGAGGGGAAAAACGAATCGGATCGAACGCATCGAGAATTGGAATTCTGCAAGCAATTTGCATCGGCATACGAAGCCTTACGGCGTACGAGCCGAAACGAACGCCGGCTAAGTTGCGCGTACGTCCAGGAGCCACTTGCCAAGTGAAGCAAGTCTACAAAATGTATGAAGTGTATTGTATGTGTTTTTTTTCTACGTTATTTTTAACACTTTTTTTTTTTTGTCATACTGGTAAATTTTTTTTATAACAGTGTCCAGAACAGATTATCTGTATTTACCTTATTTTTTATAGTAAAATCCGTATAGCAATCAGAATTTTCACCGCCTCCAGAAGGAATTCGAAGCAATCCGATGACGAGGTTCCGCTGTATGTGTTTGCATTTGAGGTTTGTCAAATGTCGCAGTTCCTCTGTGATCCTACAGGGGGTGCACTCTAAACTATCCACACATTGGCGAGCGTGTAGGAGCGAAGTATTTGATATGTTTGGTTAAAATTGCTCAAAACAAAAAAAAAAGAAAAAGGTATTTATAGAATCGCAATACAGATCGAATCAGCGCCTGGGAATCGATATGATATCGTATCGGCCGGTCCCGTGGTGATTCCCAGTCACGATCAGTTAGCTTTTGTCACTCAGCTTTTCGATACTGAACCTAAAACAGATGCATTTAGCAATGAACGAACGAAGCGAACCAAATGCGGGCTAAGTTACACATACGCCAAGTGAGTGTTGCAGTTCCACTATAATCCCGCAGGGGGTGCACTCTAAACTGTCCACACACTGGCAGGCAGCACAGCATCCTGTGCGGTTTGTTTAAATTTGTAACAAAATCTAAATCTTTTTTCAGAAAAAAAACAAATCGTGATAGAATCACAATCCTGATCGAATCAGCACCTGGGTATCGTGATGATATCGTATCGGCCGGTCCCTGCTGATTCCCAATTCCTATTATTTACCCTTTAGATCTCACCCAGAACCTAAAACGAATGCATTTAGCAATTTAAAAAAACAAATGAATTCCTTGCGGACAGGCTGCAATTTGACAATTTTAGCAAACAATGTTCTTGTCAAGAAATTAAGACTCTGCGACTTCTACTGGCTCAAGCTACACATTCGTGATTCGATTTTTATAACATATGTAATGTGTAGTAGGCGGCACGGTGGTGTAGTGGTTAGCATACCTATATGGTCTATATAAGCACTGTCGCCTTGCACCTCCAGGGTCCGGGTTCGATTCCCATCACTGTGTGCATGGACTTTGCATGTTCTCCCTGTGCTTGGTGGGTTTCCTCCGGGTACTTCAGTTTCCTCCCACAGTCCAAAGACATGCAGATTAGGTTAACTGGCGCTCCCAAATTGGCCGTAGTGTGTGAGTATGTGTGTGTGTGTGTGCCCTGGATGGGATGGATTGTCAAACTTTCCAGGGTGTTCCCCGCGTTGTGCCCTAAGTCTCCTGAGATAGGCTCCAGGCCCCCCGTGACCTTGAATACAGGTTTAAGCGGTATAGACGATGAATGATGTAATGTATAGTAGGCTACCGACAGTACACCAAGCTAAAGGTTTCACTAATGTTTGCACGTCGTTCTCTAAAGCAATGCATTTTATAATTTTATTTTTAACACAATTCTGTGAGTAGGACCCGCGCAGGTCTGAACGTCACGCTGGCCATCAACAGGCAACTCAGCGATCTTGTCATGACCGACTCGGCCGTGTTGTTATTTGCACAGTTGTTGCTACGCACACTTTATCAGCCCTTTTCTGCCTGGACGCCGCCTATCTATTAGTAGAAAGCGTGTACACCGAACAAGCTTAGCACCGCCGAGCTAAGATTAAAAACCACGAGCAGAGTTAAGAATAGTCTGCCAGACGAATATATCCAGCCCGCAGTGACCCAGTGGTCATAAACTGAAACTGACAGCTGATTAAGGGCTGTATGATGACTAAAGGAAAAGAAAAATACAAATACAACGTAGGATGAGGATGTGTGTGTGTGTGTGTGTGTGTGTGTGTGTGTGTGTGTGTTCACTAAATCCTAAGTAACATTGGTGTCACCGTCGGAGGTAGAGGTTGCTCAGCAATCCCTGGCACTGTTATGAATGAACATTGTTTATCATAGGCCTGGTCATGTGACCAGCACACGCGCACACACGCACCCTCATTAGGAGGGAGCGGATTTTATGGTGCGTTCTCACCACTCACACACTCGAGCACCAACCACGGTCCCCTCTGTAACCTGAATCGAACCGAGCTCGGCGTCCAGGGTTGCCCCGCGTCTCGTCCTCGACTCGGAATGCCCATGTCTCCGGAGGTGTGTCAACACGGGTGCCCTTCACTCGTGCGTGATTTGTTAAACATTGCTGACCCCTGATGGCCAACATGAGGAAATTTGTGTTCTCATATTTTTTTTCGAGGCTTGAGCTCTCACTTCTTGCTCAATGTGCTCGACTCATGAGCCTGGAAGAGGAGAAGTAAAAATGTGGAGGTTTTTATTATTATTATTATTATTATTATTATTAGCTTAAAAATGTTGTGACCACCTGGCCAATATTAAGTACTGTAGGTCCATCCTTTTACCACCAGAACAGTGATGCACTGTGTGTTCTGACATCTTTCTATCACAAACAGCGTGAACTTTTCCTTCATTTGATCTACCTTCACTCATCTGCCACGTGCGCCTCATCAGTCGCCGGTTCACCGTTTTTCCTTCCTTGGATCACTTTTGGTGCGTCCTGACCACTGCAGGAACATCCCACAAGAGCTGCAGAACAAAAATCTAGGGATCACCACTTGTGCGCTTGTCAAATTTCTGCCTCCAACACATCGACTTCAGGAATGAAGGTTCACTTGCTGCCTAATACTGTATATCTCACCCACTTCCAGCCAGCATTGGTAACCAGGAATTGAAAATGTAGCAAGGGTTAAATTGTGATGGCTAGACGGCTAGACGACTGGGTCAGAGCAACTCCAAAACTCTGCAGTGGTCAGGACGTACCAAAGGCGATCCGAGGAGGGAAAACCAGTGAACTGGCCAAGGATCACTGATGCGAGGGCTGACTCGTGTAGTCTGATCCAAAAGAAGTGCTACCTCACTCACTCACTCACTCACCTTTTATACCGCTTTATCCTGTATACAGGGCCTCAGGGGGCCTGGAGCCTATCCCAGGTACACCCTGGACTGGGTGCCAATCCATCACAGGACATTACACACACACTCCCACACTCATTCAAACACTACGTGCAATTTGGGAACACCAGTCACCCTAATCTGCATGTCTTTTGACTGAGGGAGAAAACCCGGAGAACCCGGAGGAAACTCAGCTAGCACGGGGAGAACATGCACATGCAGGAATCGAACCTGGCCAAGAATGGAACCCGGGCCCCGGAGGTGCAAGGCGACCGTGCTGACCATAAGCCAAAGCGTTGCCAATGGAAGCACTAGTGGTGTAGATCAAATCGAGGAAACGGTCAATGCTGGTTGTGATAGAAAGGCATCAGAACACACACTGCAGGTGGCAAAAGGGGAGGGGCCGACTCAGTATCAGGCAGGTGGTCAAAATTTTTGACCACCTGGAATAAACATCTGCACAGCCATGTGGCATTAGTGTGCCTTAGATGTATGCTGAATTTTAAGATCAAACTTTATTTCAGGGAATATATAATTTGCCTAAATCGAAATATTCACAAAATCCTGTCCTACTATTATAATATTATTACTCATTCTTTGTTAGTTTGGTGTTTTTGGCTTGTTTAGTGCATTTCAGCATTGTAGTGAAAGCACTGCAAACCCTTCGATCTTCCAAACGTTAAGTTATTACTCATGTTTCCTCCCTTTCATACACTAACCCGTGTGTCATATTCTCTCCGCAGACTTTCAGGGTATGACGACTCATTTTAAACCGAGCAAAGCAGTAAAGGTAAGACCTGGATTTATTATTTTTTTTCCACCTAGTTACAGTACCATCCCTCGACCATTACATCATAGGAATTTGAATGGATGGAGCATTTTTAGACCAGGTTAGAAATGAGCTCCACCTCCAGATGATACACCTTCTCAACTCCGCCCCTTGGACATAAAAAGCAATTTCATAGATATATTGAAAATTTTTTTTATCAGATTTTCTGTTTTATTTCTTATTCTTTTTTTATTGCAAGTACTATGAATGTTATAAATAGCCACTTTGAGATTGAGATCAAACCCAGAGAAAATTAATGCAATTATTAGAAGAAAAATAATAAACAAAAATATCACCAGTGCTTAATTCATCTCGGTGAATTTGTGTGTATTATTATTATTATTATTATTATTATTATTATTATTACTGCCTTGTTGACTCCCAGACAATCTTATCCTCACTCACTCACTCATAGTCTATCCCGCTTTATCCTGTCTACAGGGTTGCAGGGGGGCTTGGAGACTTAGGGCACTAGGCGGGGTACACCCTGAATAGGGTCCCAATCCATTGCAGGCCACACACACACACATTCACACACACACACACACACAAACTATGGACAATTTGGGAACGCCAATTAGCCTAATCTGACTGTCTTTGAACTGTGGGAGGAAACCTGAGTACCAGGAGGAAACCCAATAAGCACGGGGAGAACATGTAAACTCCACACACCCAGACATACCGAAAGGCGATAATCGAATTTCGTACCTGGAGGCGCAACCCGAAAGTGCTAACCAGTACACTTCATAATAATAAACAAAATCATATGTTTATTTTTACATTTTAAATAAACATAAACATATAATAAAAACAAACATCTACAAAAACAATGAATTCCTGATACTGACTAAGGAATTGCAAATTTTTGTAAAATTAAAATCGTATCAAAAATTGATCGTTACCATAGAAACGATTTATGTGATTTTGCTTTCATGTAATAGAAAAGTCCTCGAGGCAGATTTTATATTTTTTACGCATTTTTATATCATGTCCTATTGTTGTTTTGTGTGTGTGTGTGTGTGTGTGTGTGTGTTGTTCTGATGCAGGTGAAGAAGGAGACGGGTGAGAATGCGCCGGCGCTGAGCGACGACGAGCTGGTGGCCATGTCGGTGCGCGAGCTGAACCAGCACCTGCGCGGCCTCACCAAGGAGGACGTGGTGCGGCTGAAGCAGCGGCGGCGCACGCTCAAGAACCGCGGCTACGCCGCCAGCTGCCGCATCAAGCGCGTCACGCAGAAGGAGGAGCTCGAGCGGCAGAAGTCGCTGCTGCAGCAGGAGGTCGAGAAGCTCGCGCGCGAGAACGCCAGCATGCGCCTGGAGCTGGACGCGCTGCGGGCCAAGTACGAGGCCCTGCAGTGCTTCGCGCGCACCGTCGCGTGCGGCCCGCTCACGCCCGCCAAGGTGGCCACCACGTCCGTCATCACCATCGTCAAGTCGGCCAACCACGGCCCGTCGTCTCCTCCGTGCTCCGCTCCGTCATAGAGTCGGGGGCGACCTTCTGTCTGGTCCAAACTGGTTCCAAACCTCCACAGACTGACGGGGCGGGAGAGGGAGGCAGACTTTTCACCATTCTCTCTCTCTCTCTCTCTCTCTCTCTCTCTTTATTTGTTGTAATTTCTCTGTTTCTCCTGCACACTCTCACTCAAACCAAACCGGCGTTGTCTGTGCACTGTGCTCTAACGCTCCGACACTTTTCCCGCCTTTTCTCCGACCCAGACTGAGACTTAGCACAGACGTTACCTGCAGACACGGGGTGGGGGTGGGGTGGAGGGGGGTTGGGGGGGTTATTGTGTACTTGATCGAACCTGCCATGGCAGTCTGTGAATGCGCTGATGCCTGTGGTATCTTACATTTTTTACATCAGAGCGTAAAAAACAAACAAACAAACGTATATATCATCGTATATATAAATATAAAACGTAGAACACCGTCTGCAGTATATTCTTGTTACTGTGCTTGTTCTTGTAGACGTTTATGATGTTGCTTATACTTGCAGCAGTTGACGTACATTACATTCGAACACCTTTTTTTTTTTTGTCTCGTGTTATGTAATATGGATTAAGGAGGACAGGACTGAAATGAAAGGCACTTGGTAAAGAAAACAAACAAACAAACATAAAAGAAAATTAAACAAAACATCTGTCGTGTCTGGAATGGGGACGAGAAACCGGTGGTAGAGAAGAGAAGAGAAGAGAAGGGAAGTCCTAGATTTAGTTTTGGGATCACGATTTGTTTTTTTTCTTCTTCCCACATTTCGTGTGCATCGCAAAGTGAGACCATGAGGACACTCTGTCATGAGGACATTTGCATAGCACTTATATTTTGACTGTTGAATAGTTCACAGGTTAATATTACGAAAGCACTTGCCTTTATAGGATTACGTTCAGGACGATTCAGGATAAAGAAATCATAGGAGGTGTTTTTTTTTTTTTTAATAATTAAAAGAAAGTAAAGTACAGGACAGAAGGCACTTGTCAGTTACCTTGACTACTATTATACTGTAATAAGCCTGTTTGAAGAATTTCCCCTTCACTAACGACTCATCTCCTGATCATATCCAAAGGCTAAAGGGCACATTTTATTCTTGAAGAACCTAGACACAGTGTGCACCTGCTTTTTCTGTTTTTTTTCCCCCGCATATGCTTGTTTTTTGTTTTTCTCCCCTCATCAGCGGCGTAACGAATCGAAGGTAATCCATATTGGATATAGAGACGTGAGCTGTCTTGGCAGAAGTAATGCAAGTCCGTATTTACCTGTATATTACAGATTCGCTAGCGCCTCACAAATAATAATAATAATAATGATAAAAAAAATATATAAATTAATAAAAAAAACCTGACCTGAAGTGACCTGAAGATCTCCGTCCGTTTAGAAAGCATTCCTAGCGAGGTGGCACTGCCGGTGTTGAGATCCCTGACGATTTAGATGTTTATGTTGAAGATGGATTCGTTCGAGACAGGCTCTTGGGTAACGACGATCCTGACGTTCAGGACGTAACGTGCTTTCGGAAGCGAGTCCCGTGAAGCCAAACGCTCGATTTGATTTCTTAGAGAAACGACTTTACAGTAGGATCAGGATTCTCTCTTACCCAAGTGACTATGACTGTTCCTTCTCCCCTGGCGAGGCAGTTAGGGGGAAAAAACAAATACTGTGCTGCTGTGTAGGCCGAAGGTAGCCCTGGCTAACGGGCCTACTGCTGTGCTTTTTTTTTTTTTGTTTTGATTTGTTTGTTTGTTTTTGGCATATTTGTTATTATTTTGTATATCTCCTCGATGTTTGACGTAATTTTTGATGCTATTTTATTTTTTATTTTCTGTTCGCTGATTGCTTTTTTATATCTTTTTTTTTTTTTCCGGACATGACCTGCCAATCTTCATTTCATATGAGTAGTATGAATGAAGTTCAGATAGTTACACTTAAAAAAAAAAAAAAAAAAATCAGCTGTAATTTGTTTGACGATAGCCATCCTGCTTCTCCGTCTAATCAGCTTACAACACAAACTATCAGTGGTTATGGTGATCCAGCGCTCTTGCTTCTTGCCTCAGATGCTTTCTATTATTCATGTTTGTCTCTAAGGTGTAATTTTAGTATTTTCTTCTTTATCCTGACGACGATGATGATGATGGGGCTGACAGGAGCATTTCAAACCGATTCTAGACAGATTGACTTACAACATGCAGTTAAAGTTAAATGTCACAGTTCAACAGACCGTTTCAACCACCACACAAACACACACACCCACCTTTACTTCTTGTTTTTGGATCGTAAGCACATAATGGGAAAGTTAAAACAAACAAAACAAAACAGAAAAAAAAAACCCTAAAAAAATTCCCAAGTCTAATTTCTTTTTTCAGTTCCTATTCCATGGAAGGAGTTTATTCCCCCATATTCACTCCTACTATCAGTTCCTTTTATGAATTCCAGTTTAATTGAATCTTTTACATAAAAAAAAAAACTGCTTATACTGACCTCTAGTGGTGAGCTCTCAAAATGCTGTTAACAGATGCATTGCTTCTTTTTATGGACCAATAAATTAAATTAATGTTTTCTTTGTAGCTGAACATATTCTAATCAGGCTTTATTACGTTTTTTGAAAAGCGGAGAGGGAACCATCCAAATTAATCGCAGGGTTCAGTTGGCCAGTTTGGCTAGACAGTGTGATTTAATGCTTGAGGTTATTAGTCATAGTAATAATAATAATAATGATAAAAAAGCCTTAACAACCAGTGAACCCCACTGAAAGCGAACTCTTCTGTACATGACTCTCTCCCCGGTTTTTAATTTCTCTCTTAGCGTACCTGAGATGCATTTCTCACTAAGTGAATACCCCCCCCCCCTCCTTTTTTTTTTTTTGTTTTTATATTCTATCTATGCTGTATGTGGCCTTTTTCTGGCTGAACAGGTTAAATTATTCTATATTTGACATATATCGATATATATATATTTTTGAAAGTATATATATATATATATATATATATATATATATATAATATACACACGCTCAGTCAGTCCTTAAAAGCTATTTACTACGAACGCACATAAACGTTTAACCAGTGCTCTTGAACACACTTGCCTATAAACACACACACACAGAGCCAGAGAAAGTCTATAAAGTGAAAGGTTTGCTGCTTTAAATGATAGTCGTTCGTTCATGTTAAGGTTGGATAGAGAAAGATGACAGTTTTAGATCAGAGTGGTGTCTATTAAAGAGCTGGAGGAAAAAGACAAAGTTTGGGAATGTTTTCATGAGGTAATATTTTTTTCAGAAATCTAAAAACATGATTTGTAAATAGAGACAAGGCAGGCAGTAACCCTAGGCTTAGACGCATCATATCATATCATATGAGTTGCACCATTACCGAAATCCATGTATGTCTATTACACTTGAAAGTTGATATTTATTTTTGATTTGTGTTTTTTTTTGTTTTGTTTGTTTTTGTTTCTTTCAACCTCTAAATTATTGTATTTACATTCAGTTATTTACTTTCCGTCAATGAACTACCCTCATGTACAAATGCAAATACAATACAAAATGCTCTTTGTTTTTCCACTCTGGCTGAATATAAGAAGGTAAATTATTCCTGTACATAGTACACCATGTCCATTTTGTACTTTTAAATAAAGCTTCTTCGATTACGACGTGTCAGTGGTTCCTCATGACGAATAATAATGATTATAGGAAACAAAAAGAGGAAAAAAAAAAACAAACATCCCTTTGTGAAAACATTTTATTTCAAATACATGTTAGGGTTTTCGAATTCAAGATAAAACAATACAGGACGCATTACAAATACTTGAACAGGGTGTGGAAGAACTGATTGCTTTTATTATTTTAATCAAGATCCGTACTGATCGTTCGTTCTCTTTAATTTCGCCATTCATTAAAAATAATAATAATAATAATAATAATAATAATAATAAATGATGAACTGTTTAGCTTAATCATCTTTTTAAAAGGATTTAAAAAACATCATAGTGAAACCCATTGAACATGGAACACCACCAGCGGATAACAAAGTAATAATACAACACATTAATTAATTATTCCTTTACAGAAACATTATATTAACCTTTACATTTCCCCATCCTCACCTGTGCAGCTAAATAATTATATACAAATTATGTACAATTTAATAATAATAAAAAAAAAACCTTCTCTCGTACAGGCCTGCAGATAGGATTCGAGATGCTCAGGCTTTTAAAGCAAGAAGAAATTACAAAGCTTCCTGCATCGGGTGAGAGTAAAGTCCTTATGGCTGTAAAAGTCCATCGTGTCCTTGATGCAGGAGACAGGAAGCGTTTAAGAGTCTGGGCTGAATGGTTTGAAGAGCGGTGAACAGTTTGAGAAACCGAGGCTTCTTGAGCCAAGGGCCGTCCTGAGCAGCGGATACTTCGAAAAGAGGCGCTCTGCGGTTGAGGTGCGAGAGCTTTCCGAACGCCTCCTTTACGCTGACGTCATGCTGTAAACTCATCCAGGAGTCTCGCGTCTCCGTCGGCTCAGGGACGGGACTGGAAATCGATCGGGCGGTGCCGGGAGAAGCGTGTTCGTCGCTCTGCTAATCCTTTTTTAATCGCCAAATGAATTCACTGGAATTTGATAGACGTTCATTATCAGCGTGCAGGAGGCTTGAGAAGACTCGGGATTATAGAACCTTGAATACAAAGCAAATGTGGTCTTGAATATAGTGCTCTGGGTTTGCAGGATGATCTCGGTACAGTACCTGTGGCTTCCTTTTTTCCCACGCAGTATATTCATATTTATATACAAGCACACACATATAGACAGACATTCAAACATACACTCATTCTCACACACACACACAGTTCCGCTCTCATGTTAGAACTCGTCGTCCGTGTCGATCAGGGTGATTTTGTCAGACTTCTTGCTGTTCTTGCTGACGGCGGGGCCCAGCTTGCCGTTCTGGCTCGGCTGCACCACCTCCTGCGTGGACTGCTGCGTGTACTGCTGGTAAGCCGGAGAGAAGTTGTGGATGGCGTCCTGCACCATGTCCCCGGGGTTGATCGTCTCCTTCAGTCCGCTGGAGATGCTGTGCATGGGAGCGACGTTATCTGTAAAGATAAAGGAAGAATTTGATACAATTAGTTATTCATCTCTGAGCATGCACAAGATAACCGACCTCATTCTACATCAAGCAGTCTCGCTCTATTAAACATAAAAAAATTATTTATGATCATTCAGTGCATTCAGATAGTTGGCTGATAGGCCTGAGCGCTTCTCTTCTTACCCTGACACGCCCATCGCGTCAATCTGGATTCATTTACATTTACGGCATTCGGCAGTCGCTCTCATCCTGGGCGACTTGAGGTTTCCCTCATCACACATATGAGCAGTTGAGGCTTAAAGGTCTTGTTCAAAGGCTCAACAGTGGCAACTCGGTGGTGCTGGGATCTGAACCTGCAACCTTCTGATTAATAGTCCAACACCTTACCCTACGCATCAGACATTTTTCCAGTCTCCCCAAAGTCAAATCGTCATGCTGCTCCGGAGCAAACAAAAATAAAAACAAGGGGTTTTCTTATGAACACACAGCTGTTTATTCCCAATCTTGTGAGTTCTCGTCACACTGTGCACGTGTAGGGAAATGCTCTTGCGTCATTCTTTTGTGTGATGATTCACGTAATCGTTTTTTTTTTTTTAATTTTTTTTTTTACACATTTATAATAGAGATGAACCGGTCGATCGGCCAGTGATCGGAACTGTCTGGTTTTCAGTCTGATTGGTCGTGACCGGTGATCAACTGATCAGTCTCAGTCAGATATGAAGGATTCTGTACCGAGCGCAGAAGCTTCTGAGTGGTGCAGTAGAAACGCATTATTTTGGCGTCACGTTATCAAAAAACCGTGAGCGTTAAAAGCCTCCGATCTGCCTCTTCCTCCAACACCAGTCTCAAAACAAGCGCTAACTAGTTTCAAAACTTGAGTAAAAATAAATAAATAAATAAATTCACTGTTTCTTTATAGTCCTACAGGTGGTACACTCTATTCACACTCTATTTTACACTATGTATCTACACATTTTTTCTATTTGCTAAGTCTGTTTAAAAATAATAATAATCATGGCAGATGACGGGGATCTGCGCTGCTCAGTTAATTCAGTTCAGTTAATAAACTCTCGTGTTTGAAGATGTAGGAAAGATTGAGGAAAATTATATCAGAATTATTAATTACAATTTAGGTAATATAGAATCGGAATTATTTATAAAATTGTGATACTTGTAGAATTGCACCATTAATCGAATCGGCACTGAGGTATCGTGATAATATCGTACTGGGAGGTGACTGCAGATCTCCATTCCTCCTATTAACATGTTGATTGTAAAAAATAAATAAATAAATAAAACAGAAAGTAGAAAATCAGAGCCGTGTTGAACCCGGGTTCCTGTAAGTCCAATAATTTTACCCTTCTGAAAAAGTGACCTTTTTTTCCTAGGGTGTACGTAAAGGCAGCTAAAGATACAGATACAAACTTCACCTAACTTACACCCTGTTACAATATTAAATAAAAAAAAATAAAAAAAGAATTCAAAGGCAGATGTCACCTTGTGTAAATAAATTCCACGTAGAGACCCACGAGCACAGAAATAACTCTTGACAGGTAAAGTGCGACTGAAAGCCATACGAGGTTTCTCTTTTCACTGTGATGGACTCTATTCACGTCTGCATTTTATATGACCTTTCTAAAAATACAATCTGTCCTCACGGTCACATAAGATTCTGCCATGCCTGAGTAACAATGCATTATTTTCACTTTCGTGAGCAAGTTCTGCCAGAGGCGCTGCCACACGGTGACCCGTCTGATCTCAAAACAAAAGCTTGGGATATATATATATATAAACAAATGTTCCAGTGTTCCCTGATGTGTGCCCTCCTGCTTCACTGGTCTGATGAGAAAAAAAAAGGATGTTGGTCTAATCTAAGATGATTTTGCTCGAGAAAATAATGAATGAGAAACGGTGCGACACACACACACACACACACACACACACACAAAAAAAAAAAAGCCACCAGAATGATAGCTGCCATTTCATCATTTCATCTTCTGCCCTCTAGTGGACCACAGGGAGTCCTGACACTCTTGAGATTAGTCTAGGGAACTGCTCCATTTCAGTGTAATGTGTTTGAGGGTCAAAAAAAAAAAAAAAAAAAAAAAAAGTGTGATGTGCTGCGGAAGGTCGTTAAGTCTGGGTCAGCACACACACACTGGAGCTTCGGCTCGCACTTGGTTTGCTTTAGGAGAAAAAGGACAGGGACACTCGGACGCACTCTGCTCTGCTGAGATCTGCCTTCTTCTGACATTTTCCTCAGCAGCGAAAGGTCATTAGTTCAACGGAAGGATTACCTCCGGGGTCCGGCTTCAGTCAGTTACTCCTAGGCATGTGACATGACGAGGGCTCCTAATGAAGGAAGTGTGAAGTAAAGCTCTAGTATCGGAGGCTCTCTGGATCATTCAGCAGCTTCATCCTTTGCTGTCTGTAAGTACACAAAGCGATGTTGCCTTTCCCACTGAGGCTGCGTATTCGTATCGGCATTCAAACCCATACACACGGATCAATGGAACGGAGAATTCAAGCTCATCACTGAATCATAAACACGGGTTTAATGAAGTGCTTAACATTCCGGGGCCACGGTGTCATTACCGCCGAGATCGGAAAATATTAAACAGAAATTTGCTGCACAACTCAAACTTAAATAAACCTCGCACGCTGAGAAACAGGACCGAGGCGTGAAAAAGATCCTGGGCTCCCAGAGCATCGAGCAATCTCTCGCTTTTATCCGCTTCCTCACTCACACAACAAGACTGAATCTGAAGGCTGATTCAGGGAAGAAAAAACAAAACAAAACAAAAAAAAACAACAACACAAAACTCGATATCTAAAATGGTATCTATTTATCTTTAACCTCAACTGAAGTGTTTTTCTGCCACGTGCTGTGCCACAGATGTCTGTTTATTCGAGCGCTCTGCCTGCCTCAGAGGAGAGCTGAACTTTACAGAGTTCCTCTGAACCCTGACTCCTGCTGTCTCCAGCCGCCCCGCTGAGAAAGCTTACTCTGTGCCCAGCTCGCTCTGAACTAGCCTGGCAAGCCTTCTTTACCACAGCTAAAGTGTAAACTCGGGAAAGGTATCAGAGCGCGCTGGGTAGTGTGCCAACCTGGAGCTTGGCTCTCCTTCTCTTGGTATACGTCGTACGTGAAAGCGTAGCGGAGCGCGATGGCGGCAAAGAACATTTCGATGCATGTGATGAAATTCTGCCAGCCGGCTGCCACCGTCCCCGCGCCCACCTCGTGCCCGTCTATGACAAGCGCTTCTGGGATCACGCCACAGCGCTCCAGGATGGCCAGGATCATGCCTGGGGAAAATAAAATAAAGTCATTCATTCATTAATAAATAGCAACAAATGGTTTGTTAGGAATTCTTCATAATCATCATCATCATCATCATTGTATGTAGCTAGTGTAAATACAAGTGTAACCCTTTTGTGCCAAAATTATTTATACATATACATTTATTTAATTATTTATATGTGAAAATCGGTAGAAGCTGGACATGTAACCTTACTTCCCAAAGTGTAATGTCGTGTCCCTGGTCGTTTTTACTTCTCGCTTATTATTAGCGTCTGAAAATTAATAGACGTCTTCAAACGGGAAAAAGTTTGGCCGGAAAAAAAAAAAGTAACACCAAACACTACTTATGAGCATTTGACCAGGATATATACTGTACTGTACTGTAGATGGGAGAAAATCTGATCCCCTGATTTGAGGACGGTGGGGTCTCATGAGCGCATAAAAAGTATAATATAAGAATTTGATTCAGTCTAAATATTAAAAAAGTATATTAAAAAATAAATGGATGGTCCATGAGTCCCAAAAGGCGAGAACAGCAAGATTAAAATATATAAAGTCTTCTCAGGTACAGAAACTTTGACACTCGGGGGTGAAATACTGTATGTAATGAACACAAACTTTTTTTAGTTAATAAAAATATTATCTATGAACATACAAACATTTGTTTCCCACAAACACAGTTTGCCTGAAAAAATCCTTAATTTTTTACATTTCTATTAACTTGTATATACTCGATTGTATATAAAATACTATTATTATTATTATTATTATTATTATTATTATTATTATTATTATTATTATTATTATTAGTGGTGCTTGCGAAGCACTACTATTATTATCCCACAGGCTTATTATAATTTTTTGTCTTTTGCTTATTCTTCTTCCGTACAAAAGTTCGGCGCATAACTAGTCCCGTACCGTTTGTCATGTTTGTTGACCCATGAATGAGGTGCCAAATCATGCAGCTTATTTGGACATGGGGTGCTAAGACTTGTATAAAAATCCCACAGACTTAACATTGAGACCAACATTAGGAAATGTACCTCTCTAATTATTATTATTATTATTATTATTATTATTTCATCAACTTTATATTATTATGTATAAATAAATAATGAGTTATCTAGAGAGCTATACAAGTGATTTGGATATTATTTACATCTTACAAGCATTAGTACTCATCGTGGACGGGTAAAGTTTGTTTTAGCTAAAAATAATCTGATCAGCTTTAACGTCAATCAGTGGTGATATTATTTTAGGTTGAAGCCTAAACAAAGACAAACCCCTTAATTTTCCTGACCTGTAAAAAAAAAAAAAAATGTTTTGATTGGTGTGACATTTTATGGTATCGGTTTCCACTGGACTGGTGGCTAAATACTAAATATTTGGAAATTGTACAAAATGTACCTAGTGTAGTTCATGGCAAGAATCTACTGTTCCGTCATTTCATCTTATTACAATCAATGTGATACAGAAAAGTTTAAGTTGTATATCTCTCGTCGTCAGACAAATACACTCCCTGTTCGGTAATCGGAGAGTGAATCACAGATGAGAAATGGAAAAAGTAGATCGGAAAAAGATGAAGTTTTGTCTTAAAACGACTCTGGCGTGTTAAAATTCACTTGTACCACTTCAGCGCTGTTATTTCAGCCAAAGTGAAAGCATGAACAAACTTTTAATGAGTAAAAACACTCAGTTTAGCTTTTCTAATTAATATTTATTTTGGCAGGTGTTTGTTTACATTCCCCAAGTAGCGCATTAGTATCTTATTTTATTATGAGATAGATTATTAGTATTAGATTATTAGTAAATTATTAAATGCAGCACATAACTGTTCATAAATTGGCTTTTATCCGACATTTCATTTGGTTTCATTTAAGGTGCAGGTTAAACTTCAGGCAGATATCCAAGTACTGCAAAAGTTTCAGACAACATCACGCAAAAAAAAAAAAAAAAAAAAAAAAATCTGTGTCAAACTCTGGCTGGACAGACGTCCAGACAGAACATTTTCTGACATGTTTTTAGGTCCTCCAAACGTACGAAATGAAACGTAAAGATATCGATGAAAGGGCGCATTCTGACCAACGTACGCACAAAACCTTTTATTTATATACAGTAAATAATTCCTAAAATATTAAAAAGAATATTTCATAAACTGGGCATGAAAGCAACAAACAGCAACTTAAAACAAGCCGCCTCATTGTATTCACGCAAGGCCGAGTTGACTCATGATCCCTTGAGTTTATCTTACATTAGCGGTGACGTACAAGACAAGTATTGCGTGAGGGATTTAAAGATTAAAGATTAATGGCTGGTTACGGAAAATCAGTTCAGAGATACTCTATGTATAAACACGTGGTTTGTACTGAAATATTAAAGTTTTAATGATGAATCCTGGATGGACAGCCTTTACACAGAGAAAGTGATTATCAGAGATTGATCCATTATGTTGTATTAATGCCACCTTCTGGTCTTGAACGTCTTCCTTTCAGTTTAAACCCTCTTTTCTATTCCCGTCGCCCTTAAGAAACCTAACAAATAACTTTCTTCCTCACCCGCTTTCTCCAAGTGGTTTACAGATTAACATCGCTGTGTCTAATCAGTAACCAGTCAGCAACACTACTAGCATCCCGCCACATCAGGACAATCGGGAGCGATCTCTCGGTGGCTTGTTCAGGTGCACACTTTGAGATTTATTTATTTATTTATTTTTATTTGAAGGCCCATGTTTCTCATTTCTCTTCCCCTCATGTTCTCTCGACTCGGTTTTAACCTCTTACCCACCTTGCCAGAAGGAGAGGAAGATGACTGATTTGATGGTCAGGAACTTGAGCACGGGTTCAAAGGGCCTCAGGAGGTCACTGGTGGCAGAGTAGAAGAGGAACAGAGCGTAGAGAGACAGACTCACAGAGACGTTGTAGATGATGGTAATGTAGAGGTAGCCTCCGTTCACGCTGTAGAGCAAGACACGCGTTTTAGAGGAAGTGTTTAGGTTTTTGGATCGTTTTTTTTTTTTTCCTCATTAAAAATACAGCATCGACCCTTTCACATCCTCACCCACATAATTATGATATGATACTGGACCATAATTTAAAAAGCATAAAAGTAAGAAGGAATTAAAACTCACTTGAAATCTCCATCGTGATATTTGCCGAAGGCTTGTAGGAAGATAGTGATGATGGCCATGATGGGTTTCACGACGCAGAACTGAAGCGTGGCCTAGACGACGAGCAAAACCGAGCATTATGGAATGAAAGCATTTGAAGGAAACTTGTCCTTTAGCTACTAAGCAGACCGATATTTGGATTGTAGCGAGACTTCATGACGTGATGCAAAACGTAACGATGTGCAACATGGAAACGTACGGCTCGCATCATTAACTATACGTGGAACGCAGCCGCACAGTTTGACCACCAGAGACTAAGTATATAGAGCGAGCTTTCGTGACTATACCCAGGAAACCCTGATGGCTCCAAACGCATTCAAAAACATGCATGATACGATATATAGTTACACAACCACATGAAAAGAGGTTCGCTTTTCATGTTGTTCGCTTTTCATGACTCTTCGGTGGCTTTCACATGCCATCGGCTGTAGAAAACTGACATTTTAGCCCAATTTCATCTGACATTTGGGTGCTGATGAACTACACTTGAAAAAAAAATGCATTTAAAAAAGATACACACTGAAAAAAAAAGAAAGAAAAAAAAGGCACCTCAGCAAATGAAAAAAAAATTTGAATGGAGTCAAATTCATTTAGATTTTCTTAATATTAAAATGTCAATAAACCAAATATATGATTATTAAATATATTTCTTTACAACTTTAATTTACTTTTAAGTACCAATTGTCTTGTTCTTTTCTTTCGTCAAATAAATTCACAAATTATAACCTTAAACTTAAAGCAAAAGGACCTGCCAAGAGAGTAAAAATGAAAAGTTAAAAATGTCTAAAAAGAGGCTTCATAATCGTATATTCGGTCTACTATAAACTTATAATAATAATAATAATAATAATAAATAAAATATAGCTTCATTTACATTCAAAAAAACAAAAACATATGCAGAAATAAGAAAGAATGGAGGTCTTTTCAGTCAACATTTTTTTCTTATTTAAATTTAGTTCATTCTGAGAATCAGATCAAACCAAAACATGAATTGAACCTAATTATGGCCGGAGCATATCGTTACCCTCTCCTCATGGCTACTACTAATATTCTTTAATGTTTTTTTTTTTTTTGCAGGTGTGATATACATAGTCAATTTTACAATATCAAGCTAATAATAAACTAAATGTCAAGCTAATAATAAACTTTAATAATGTCCTAATCAAAGTCTACTCAGTGGAAACTAAAAAAGCTCACTCACTCACTCTGTATGCTTCGAACTTAGCTCTCGTCTGAACTCATCGCAAGGAGCTGCTTTGAAAAACGACCACGTAGGCATCGGGTCAAAGAGAACCACGTGTTTAGTGGTTTCCATTTTTCTATCTAAAAAAAAGTTCATTTCACAGACTATTCACTGTTTTCAAGACAGAGCTCTCAAATCCAATTTCCATCAGGGTTATGCTCTGAGTGCTGGAAGCTTCCACGCTGCCTTCGCAGACAGCATCAGTCTGACAACTCCTATTATTTCTCTGTGTTTATTACCAAGCTGATCACATCTAGTCATCATTGTTTTTCTTTGTGATCTTTTTTTTTCTGTTAGATGTTATTTGAAGAAAAGTAGGCCAAAAAAAAAAAAGTGCTGCTTTATGATTTAGAAGAAATCAGGTTATAGGATTGTATAGGTGACAGAGCATCCAAAGCAAACATTTCTACACTGTTTACATTTTTTTGTTCTGAAGAAAAAGAAAAAAAAGAGATTAAACGTCGCTGGTTTCTGGCATTTGAATACGACCGTGAATCCTTTTCAATTTTGCCGATGGCGTATTTCGAAAAACGGTTCCTCTGCGATACGGCACACAGAGTGACAGCAGACCACCTCTGAAAATTACATATTGATATTTGCACTCGGGCAGCCACTGAACAACGCGTGAAACTTAGTGAATCATAATACACAACCTGCGCGCTGCTTAACCTTCATGCGCGGCGATGACATTACCACTGATAGTCTAGCAAATGAAAGGTCTAATATTCACAGTAGGAAGCGCGCTACAGTGTGCCGTGCAGACGGCTGCTCATCAAGGAGAGAAACAAACCTGTTTGCAGAATCTTAAAAAGCCAATAGAGTAACTCATTCCAGATAGAAAGCAGGTGCCGTACATGCAGCTTGACCTGTGAGAAACAAAAATGGGGCACAGATGAGACACAGTAAGGGACGTACACCGATCAGCCATAGCATTACAACGCAAAACATTATGTGCAGTATTGTGAAGGTCCCCCTTTGTGACCTCCGGGTGGCTCTGGCCCCCTTTGGGGAGTGACCTCCGGGTGGCTCTGGCCCCCTTTGGGGAGTGACCTCCGGGTGGCTCTGGCCCCCTTTGGGGAGTGACCTCCGGGTGGCTCTGGCCCCCTTTGGGGAGTGACCTCCGGGTGTTCACAATTAATCGCAATTTGGACCTGTGCAATTATTTATTGCTGCAGTTTGTAGCAGGTAATATAAACATAACCTGCCCCTACCACGCCCCTGGACTATGAGAGGAAACCACCAAGCAGTGCTACCTTGACTTAAGTGGAAAGTAAATGCAGATAATCCATTCCAGACACCCAAAAATATTACCAATATTACCAATTTCCAACACACAAAATATATACTCTTATTTAAATAAAATCTAAACATTAGGAAGCTTAACTTTTCACTCTCTTGTATTCTTTTGTGGAATATCAAGTTAGTCTTGAAATTCCAAGCACACTGGGGGTAAAGATGTTTTTAGGTCCGTATCAGCGGTTTTCACTTGAATAACACATCTGTGATGACTGATACACCGGCCTGAGTATTTCATTCCCACTGCTGTTAAGGGATTGAAGACGGGATTTTTATCTCACTCCACACACCTTTTCAGCATTCAGGAACAGGTAAAGAGCAGAAAAAAAGAAAAAAAAAAAAACATATTTGGTTAAATGTTTGGGCACGGGCATACGGGAACGAGCGCGTATGACCTCGTAGATCAGCCGAGTCAGGTTAAAAACACACTGTGTGACTGAGGGTTGTTTGAGCTAGTGGTTTGAAGACGTGCACGTAGGGTGTTTTTACAATATACATTTTGCTTGCAAACCCTTTCCACCTCTCCTGTAAAGGCTGTTTTCTGCAGCGCCTATCATGTGATCAGTTTTGCCAACAATAATAAATAAATAAATAAATAAATAAATAAATAATAATAATGAATCTTTTTGGAAAGAAGTTTAGCCAATTTCTCCAGGGGAGAGTGTTTAATTTGGCTGTTTCAATTTATTTTAATCTATTTTAAACATTTTTATTATTGTAAATTAATATGTTTTTGTTATAGCCCCTGGCTCCTGTATGCACAGCACCTTCTCTGTCTGCTGCTAGCTGCTACGCAAATCCTTTGTGATGATGCAATCAATATGCAAATTCGCAGTTAGAAGTGTTACAAGTAAGAAAGCTAGAGGAGGGCGACGTGAATAGTCAATGCCTCAAGGCAGAAAAAGAAAACGCATCCGCCACCTGGTCTATTTGTTTATTCCCCCGACCTCACTTTGAGCGAAGGCCTGCTGTTCCTCTTTGCAGGTCACAGAAACCAGCTGAGCAGTAACGGTGTTCAGAAAGATTCCCCCCTCCGTTGGAAGCAACAATGAAGAGGAGGAGGAGGAGGAAGAAGAAGAACGAGAAGCTAAATCGCTCATGTTGCTGCCTGAATCCATCATCAAAGTTCTGTTAGCAGTGTCCTTCAGCAGTTCATTCATCTGAGGGAATCCTGGACGTCTTAAACAACTCTGCGAGAACATTTCTGCCCAGGAGATAACTAAAACTACGAGGGGCGTTCAAGTTAAACCGGGACTCTGATGAACGTTCTCGTGAATGAAGGCATTAATTCGACCGACATTTACAGAAGACGACAAAGCACAGAGACAAATATGTAAAACACTTTAATTGCGCAAACGTTTTAAAGAATGCCGTACGTCCATGAATGACGATGCCGGCCGAGGTGGCTCGGAGCCCACTGCAGTCGTTCCTGTGAACATCCAGCAGTGGAGCGTCTGATCCTTGAAAAGTGATCTCAACAACTTGCAGAAGAGACAAACAACGAGAAAACTTTCTACCTTTTAGTCGAACTCCCATAAGCTCTGGCCCCCTTTGGGGAGTGACCTCCGGGTGTGCTGGGGTATATTGTACAAGGATGTTGGGAGCGGATCCTTTGGGTGGTG
>JAAGKR010008361.1:0-31689 GCA_011419295.1 Clarias macrocephalus
TTGTGTACTGTAATCTATAACCCAAACCATGCTTTGCTTTAAACACCAGACCACCTTCATAACTTGATCAGGATTCCAGGAACTTCTCTAAATCGTGGAAGAGGAATAATCCGAATCATATAGTTTGTTTGTTTTGTCTAGCCATGCAGAAGCACAATGAAGAATATACTGGATCCTATGTTCATATACTGTAGCGGACACATGAAACTGGTTCTACAACTGACATGTGTTGCTCATTTACATTTTATTATCGAGAGACGGGACAGCAGCACTGCTGCCTGATAGGTCTGTACAGGAGGTGGAGCAGAACACAACACGGCACCTAATTAGTTCTTTGCTCATCTGGAAGCGGTTGGATCCATATGGATTTTGCATTCCTTCACACGACAGCAACAAAACAGCAAAACAGATACATCACAGTACAGCTCGGATGTTCTGTTCACGATACATACTGTATGATTCTGTCTCAAAATAAAAATGTTCCAGATGACATGCTAAAGATCTACATGTAATATCCTGCAAGACAGCAGACAGAAATACAGACTGCCGTATTTGCAGATATTTTCAAATGATCAGACTTTTATTATTCTAACTTTGGACTGATGAACTGCTAAACCTCCCCTTGTTTCCCGGTGAGATAAAACAAAGCATTTATTTATTTATTTATTTATTTATTTATTTATTTATTTATTTATTTATGTATGTATGTATGTATGTAATAAAAACAGATTTTTTTTCTTTTTTGTTAGAAAACTGTCAAAATTGTTTAAAAAAAGTTATTTCAGTTGGAAGTTTAAAGTACAACAATAATCAATGTTTTGGGAAATTCCTCTGTAATAAGTAATTATGGGAAAAAAACGAAATGAAGAATTTATAAAAGGAAATTATTTTTTACCCCTGAATACATATAATTTCATATTCGTCAGGAAACTGATTTTAAAGTGTGCGCTATTGTTTTGTGTAAAAGTGTGTTATTTTGTTTTTGATTAATTAGTGGAGTTTATACGGTTATCAGGAAAACTGACATCGATAAACAAGCTTTATAGAGAATTATGACATGATGTGATGATGAAGTGGTCGGAGCTTATAGGTTACTACATAAGATTGATGGAGATCAATTGAAAAGTTATGAATTGTTGATTTTTGTTTCAATTTATCGATTTATCTGTATAAATTGTAGTATAATGTTTGTCTGAAGCTGTGTTGCTGCCTGTCTTGGCCGGGACACTCTTGAAAAAGAGAAAGGTTTTCCTGGCTAAATAAATAAGTAAATAAAGTAAGAAATTAATAAAGAAATAACATAATTTCCAGAATGCAGTGGATAAAAGTGGACAACCATAAAAATCAAAAACTACCAAGGTTAATTTTTTATTAAATATATTGTATGTTTGGATAAAGTCAGGCTACAGATCCAGAACCGCCCTCATACGATCCAAACCTACACTACCGGCCCATTAATGTTCACCTAATCTGAGAACCGTCTTTAATAAGTTGATCAATAGTAACTCTTCATCCTCTTCTTTCTAGTCCTAAAAGCTGTTTTTTTTTTGTTTGTTTGTTTTTTTTGCATTACTTTATATCCATCATCTTTAGGGTTTGGTGTTTTGTCTTTAGTGTTTTGCAGAAATGACCCCCTGGCCTCTGTGAGTGGATTTAATCTAATATAATGTGAACCTTCAGGCTTAAACTTTATTACATTTTTTTATGGGAAAAGCAGTGAGATGGTATAGTGCAGCAGGTTAGGTGGGACTTTTAGGGAGGTGGTGGGGACGGGACATGTTTGTGGGTGGATAGCAGAGAGGGCGCGGTGCCAGTAGACGGTCGTAACAGAGTTTTTGGGGGGGTGGAGTAGGAGGTGGATCACGTCCTGTGAGATTTCATAGGGCAAGACGATGCCTTTAATGTTTACTGCCTCTTCACTAGAGATTTCTGCTTGATATTTCATTTTGTTCAAAGTATAAGTAATGCCACCTCTCTAAGACTCAGTATAGCAAGAAATATCTGCAATATATCAAGAAAGCACATGCGTTGTTCCAGATGCAACGTTCAGGCTCAAAATATTAAAAACATGTATTGTGATATTTAACTACGTTTGTTTCAAAGTGATCTCAAAGCAAGATTTGTACTTTGTTTCAAGTGGCGTGTTGCCCAAAGAATAAGCCAACAAATCTGAGGTTAGGATAAGGTCTAGGTTAGGTAGCATAGAAACGTGTGTGTGTGTGTGTGTGTGTGTGTGTGTGTGTGTGTGTGTGTGTGTGTGTGTGTGTGTGTGTGTGTGTGTGTGTGTGTACCTTTTTCAGCTTATGTTTGGAATGGACTCCAGCCACAGGCATCAAAGAAAAATATTACTGTACCTTAATAAGAACAGTTACACTGTGAACAACGCATGTTCACACACACACAGTTTGTACTGTATTTAAATTTTGGATCAAAGGGGACATTTTCCTGACCTTTATCATCTTTGTCATCTCTTTCATTGTCACTCAACGATATAGAACTTTTAGCCCACTTTTTTAAGATCCTTTCTATAATATCATCTTAACATCATCACAGCATTTTTCAATTATAAATGGGAATTGGTCGAATTAATGTTTTAAAACAGCAGTGTGATGCTGGTAGCTAACTTTGTTCACTTGTGTTGTGTTGTGTGTACAGAACGAACTTTACAACTGATACCCGTCAGTCCGAACCCGTCAACGACACCTGTTTCTAATGAGGATAATCCACATATACAGTAAAGCTGATGGTAGAAAGAGCTACACCTCATCAACTCTGGTTCACAGAAACTCTAATAAAACACACCTGACACTCAGAACCTGCTGGGTATAAACAGAACTCTAGAGATTACACACATGCTGCGATGTATAAGCTCTTGTGAACACATTCCAGATGTTCCGCCTTGTATTTATTTACACGATTTCAGTCGTGCCCTGTTAATGTTCGTTGCATATCGCTTAATGTTTGCCTTTTAAATTTATTGATTTAATTTATTTAGGTAATAAATGTGTTGACCATTAAGCCTGTCGATTTTTCTCCCATTCAATATTTTGTGTTCAAAATCTTCAGCTGAACTCTAACTCTAATTTTTCACAACAAATCCACAATATGAGCCTTTTTCATAAACCCACCCAAAGTCCCATAATATCGCTTTTCCAGTGTATTCACTAAGGATAAGCAGAACCACATGTGGATGTTACAATCAGTGTATTTCTTAGTTTTATGCATGAGACACTCACCTCGAACAGCCTGAGGGTCTGGACCAGCTCTCCCACTCCATCTTTCAAGGAGAAGATATAGGACACCACGCCCGACTTGTTACTCTGCTCCTCCAGGTATATGGAACCCTTCCGAACAGTGTCTTTCACGACAACAGGCTACGAGAAACACACACAGTCCCACAGTACCGTTTTAAGTGTGTTCCCCGTTGCAGATACGCAAGCTGTAGAGTGATGTCAGGTAACACACTTCATCTGGTTAACACAGTCTCATTAGTGTTTGGTCACAAGCTGTTTGTGCAGATGTGTGTGTGTGTGTGTGTGTCTGTGTGTTTTGGGGGGAGGATTGTGTGAGGGAGTTTATGAACTCATGACTTTGACCAGTTTCAGATTCCTCTGAATTACACTACATACTTACATTCACATGAGAAAGAAATGTTTTACATCTGACCTGTGTCTGACTAGATAGATAGATAGATATGACAGAAATATTTAATTAATCAGCAGTAAACAATTAATCAGGTTTATTATTATTATTATTATTATTATTATTATTATTATTATTATTATTATTATTATGGCATCTATCTATCTATCTATCTATCTATCTATCTATCTAGATATAGAATAATCAACACCAAATGATGTACATTTTAAAATATATTAAGAAATTGAACAAAAGCTTTAACACTTTAACTATATATATTCTTGTTCAATTTCTTAATATATTAATATAAGAACTATAGTTAAAGTGTTAAAGCTCTTGTACAGTTTTGCTGACCCAGCTCAATAACTCACTTTGCCAAAACCACACACACACACACACACACACACACACACACACACACACACACACACACACACACACACACACACACACACACACACACACACACACACACACACACACACACAAAGTTAATAGTTAATTCCAGACTATCTCTGTTTTAAAAGATTTGTCGGATTCAAACACTGGACCCATCCCAATCCTATACTCGGTTGTAGGTTCAGGTTTAATTTCATTATTTTTTTTTTCTTAAAAAAATTTAATAGCTTTAACAACAACATTAATAATAATAATAATAATAATAATAATAATAATAATAATAATAATCACCTGTTTTTCATTTTCTCCATTGATCTTAATAAACTGTGCGTCCATCTTATCTCTCCGTCTGCACTTGGTCTGCACTTTGAGGGATTTTGCTCTGCAACTTTGCCCAACTTTAGGCATTTATAAAGCGAGTCACGTGACACCACGCCCCCAACACTGGGCAACCAGTTTTGTTTCACGTGACGCACGTTAAGTTAGTGGTTAACCAGGAGTGAGTGATTTCATGTGAAACTAAGAGTTAGTGTGTCTCTCCGTGCTGACCTAGTGGGGTTATTTATTACAGCGAGGATCACTTGCTTCATGGCTCTTTTAGATTTCTTTAGTTGTGTGTGCTGGTCATTTGCTGTGCGCAGGTGAAGGTCTCTGTGTTCTTTAAATTGTCATTAGATGGACTAACCACAAGGTTGAGACAAACAGCATAAAATACAACTATTGAGTTGACTTCTTTCTTCAACAGCACTTTCCTTAACTTATAATGTTTGTGGGCTTTATAGATAGACAGTATCAGTGAAAAAACACTTTCTATTTCTATGTTTAATTTTTTTTTTGTTTGGTGATTTATTTTCTACATTCTATAACAATACTGGATATTTCTAAACTATACTAAATTATATTCTTCTTCATTCTACACTGTAAAACGATGCTGAAGGCGTTTATCCAAAACACACAATAATCTCCTCTGAACAGGTGATATTGAGATGTATATCTGCTACTTCTGCTCTGTAAAGCTTCATAACGGCTCTAATCTGAGGTGCTGGTTGTTAATTGGTGATTTCTGAGGCTGCTGACTCTAAATGAACGTCTCCTCTGCAGCAGAGCTGTAAAGTTTTGGACTTTCTTTCCTGGGAAGGTCGTCATGACAGACAGTTTCATCATGGAGCTCGATGGGTTTCGCAATAGCTGACCTTGGTATCTTAAAATAACAACTGATGGTTGTTGTTGTTACTTAATTAAATAATTACATAATGATGTGTTATGTCATAGTTTAGAAATACTATTCCACTATTGTTGTAGAATGTAGAAAACAATGAAAATAAAATTTCACCATGGTGCTTGATGGGTTTTAACACATCTGATAACCTTACATCATCATATACTACAATACTTTCTCTGCTTAGTAACCGCTTCTAAGTCATCTGTTTAGTGTTTTGATCTTTCACTACCGGAACTTATTTTTTAATTCTTCCTCACCTCACTGCTTTGTTCATGACTAATGCAAGCTACTAAGTAGCTTCTAACACAAGTCTGAATCCCAAATCACTCCGTAACCTCTGAACGAGGGCACTAGTTGGTGTGTGGAAAGGAGATTGTACACCCTACATGGTGTACTTGTCATGTTTTCGGGTGCGAGGCATAAACGCAGAGGTCCAGGTGTTAAAGGAAACGATGTTTATTTAAATGAACAAAAAACAGGGAAATTAACGAACAAAAGGTACTGTGATAATAAAACAAACCAAAACCACGAATAACGGGCACGGGAACCACGAATAACGGGCACGGGAACCACGAATAACGGGCACGGGAACCACGAATAACGGGCACGGGAACCACGAGCTAAACTCACAGACATTAATGACGTTAACTCAACAGATGCAAGACTAAAACTAAACTCAAAACAACCTACTTATAAAGAAACTAATAATAGGTGCATAATGGGAAATGAAGTGAAAAGAAACAAAACTACAACACAAATCACAGGGCGCTTTGGCGCCCTCTAGGGGTTATCCCTGACAGTACTAGCTTTCCATTTTACTATTTGGTAAATATGTAATTTACAAGAGGGATGGGGAAGTGTAAACTCTTTAAACGCACTCATGTTTCAAAACACGTAAACATGTTGAGCTAATAAGGACCAGTAATGCTATGTTTTTTTTTTTTTTTTGTCCATACAGAATTTACCCGCGTACAAGGAAAAAAAAGAAAATCTGAAAATATATGAAAGATAAATGGCTGCAACAATACAGTCTATATTTTCAATAAAGTGCAGATATTTGCAGTTGCACATTAACTACGGTTGGGGTAGGTGTGATGAAATGCTAACATTTCTAATAATCATTTATAAATACAGGGTAATATTGGGGGGAAAAAGGATATTCTATATTTACACTAATGTAGGGGGCGTTCGTTTTGTGCAAACAAATCCAAAGTCCACGCTAGATGTTGTCATGATTGAAGCCCTGAATGCTTTAAACTGTGAAGCAAAACAAAGCGAAGAGTCTATTATAGTGCAATGCTTTTTGTAGACACACTGATCAGACCAAATATTTCCCTTCATGTGATTTTCCCTAAAAGCAGTGGCCTCTTTCAGCAGGACGGTGTGCACTGGCACACTGCAAACATGGTTTGAGGAACATGACAAAGCGTTTAAAGTGCAAGTAGCATCCTTGTCAAATGAACCAGCTTCTACTGATGGTCTGAGAATCTTTATTTAACCCTCATGCACTTTATTTTACAGCAAACTAATGTACTGTAAAAGGAACTAAAAGGAAACCAAATAACAGGATAAACAACAAATTAAAACCATGTACAACTGTAATTAATAATGACTCATATAAACATAGATCTGGCTAATGTAAGACATGCAATAAAACTCAAATTCTTTTATAAATGTACACAAATGCTTACAAACCTTGTTTCCACTTTCGATGAGACATAAGTCATTTCACCTGAGAGTGATGAGAGATGAGAGATTTCACCTGTGAGTGAGCGACTATTCACAATAGCCTTTGGCTCATAGAGGAATATGCAAAGTGAGGAAACTCGCACTGCTTCCACTTGCTTTAGAGCTTTTCTCATTTATTTTTAGATCCAATAAAATTACTTCACAACAGCCGTATTGATTCCTGGAATCCAGTATTTATTTGATCTGATCTCATTAATGCTGAGACTCCTTCCTTGATGTCTGATGTCATCTTGGTGATGTGATTATCCTTTGGAATAATTATTGGATGGTTCCGTGAAGCAGGAAGACGTGCATTTTTCTCCCACCTTAAGGATTCCGTCTTGGTAGAAGTTGGGCTCCTTTACTGAGCAACTTAATCTCCTCTGTATATATTTGTCTCTGTAAGTCTCTAACAATGATGAACAATGCATTCTCTTTCTCCTGGACAGTGCTGTGACCTGTTGACACGACAAAGAAGACCTGTGACAGCGTGGGTGACTTTATACCATGAGGGAAATCTTGACAAGTGGTCCAAGAGATTCATTTGTTCTGTGGTTTGTACATTTAGTGACTGAACCCTTTTGATTTCAGGGTCGCCAACTGGTATCTCTCTGTTATAACTTGGAGGTGTCTCCTGCAGCAGTCAGCATCCCTTGACTGGATCTTTGGCCAGTTTTTCTCTGCCAAGCATATTTATAGGCTTCGTCATTATTTCTATAAAAGATGCCATCATGTATCTCTCTATCTGGACGTCTCACATACCACTGGTGATGTGATATAGATGGCTCTGGAATTGGGAGCCTAGTCAGTGCTATGCTGTCTTAAACTGCTTCAGCAAGATAGGACACATCAGTTTGTGAAGGTGATGCTGCCACCTGACCACTGATGAACTGCTGAATGAGTGCTGGACACACAGGTTCCTGTGGAGATGTCTGCTGCTGCCCCCTAGTGTTGCATTCAATTGTTGCATTACTTCTTGATTGTACTGTAGATATTCAGTTTGGCTGGTGCAGCAGTTACATCTTTCTCAAATTTCAGTCTTTCCAGCTCTTTTTTTTTTTTTTTTGAATGTCTGGAACACTTTTCTTTTGTGCTTTCGCTCTGCTGTAGCATCTGCTATTTCGGCTACTATAATGGAGCTTGCAGAATGTCGACTGGATTGTGAGACATTGTTTCACTGTTTCATCATCAAAATCTCCATCTATGCCGACTATCCTTTTTATAAGCAATTTAATTTGACCTCACAGGCATCGATATGACATATTGGTTTTTCTAATTTACTGTATAATTTCCATATACAGCAGTATCTCGGCATACAAATTTAATCCGTTCCAGAAGAGAATTCTTAAGGCAAAATTTTGTACTGCGAAATGCTTTTTCCCATATGTGATGTAAATACAGATAATCATCTACCCAAAAATATTACCAATATTATCAATTTCCAACACTATAATAATATTTTTTGCATCTAAAAACAATCAAAACATTTAGAAAAGACAGTGAAGTGAAATCTGAAATAAATAGATATTAAACCTTACTTGACCATAATGATGATAATCATACACAAAATGCAAAAAAAAAAAAAAAAAAACTTCACAAAAAATATGTAAACTCACTTTGTTTGTTTTCCAGTAACTCAAACAAGTTTTGAATGGCTCCCGGACACACTTGATCTTAGCTGCTCGTATGTTGAATGTCGGTTGCTCGTATGCTGAAAATACTTGTATGCCGAGGCAAATTTCTTGCAAAATTTCTTAAGTTCTTAAGAGGAAATACTTAAGCTGGCATGTTCTTATGTCGAGGTGCCACTGTAAATGTTAGTAACATCATTCTTTACATTTCTCTAGTGTGTCCTAGTGTGAACTGCAGTTTGACTCACAGGAAAGTCTGTGTTTAGATAGTCATGACTCTGGCTTTCCGTGTCTGAGTCTTCCACTGTTCATAAAGGTGCATGAGCCTTTTTCCCTTCTGTGAGTCTCCTCTCTCTACCATGCAAGCATCTTTTCCTTGGTATTCCATGAGTGACCACAGAGTTCTTCCTCTCAGCTGACCCAACAGGCATCCATTGTCTGGTCTGAGTTCTCTGATGATGCTTCTATTTCATGAGTGAGCATCATGACCTTAGACCATCATCAAGTCCCTCTGCGGTCACTGTGAGCGTCAAGCTTACAGTAGGTGTGGTGGGATTGATGAGGACAAGCTTGACCGTGATGGTCTTACCGTCTTTATTTAACTCTTATGCACTTGACTTTACATCAAAGAGCTAAAAACAAAAACAAATAACTGGCTAAATAACACTTAGGACTGTAATTACATCATGACAAGCTTAATATAAACACAGAGTTGGCTAACTTTGAAAAATTCCTTTAATTCCTTTCAAACCCTGTTTCCACTTTCATTTATATATATATATATATATATATAAAATTGTGTGTAGTACTCCGTGCACACAGACCCCGTGATACAAGGTGACAGTGATGTAATTTATATTTGGAATATTTATTTATGTGAAGGTGCTGTGTGTCACTGCCCATTGTTAAGTGCGACATATAAATAAATAAAACTGAATTATGGAAAATTTTGTATTAAAATAAATAAATAAATCTCAGCCAACTCCTGATGACAAAATGAAAATTTGCCCCAATACTACCCTAACCAACCTCTAGATGTCAGTGTTGTCCTGTTTCATTACGAATATCAACTTTATATGGATTTCTATAGTGGCCTATGTGATGATCTTTAAAGCTTTAATCTGTATATTAACTTTTTGCTTCTTATATGGCCTTATGGAACATGCATTTCTTATAATACAAAGGTTATGGACAAAGTATGATCTCTCTAATAAGCATATAGTAAGCATATAAAACTATATTAGAAGAAAAGAGAGTAGAGTTAATGTAACTTTACTTCACACTCTGAAAATAACTCCGAGTGTTCCTCATATTGTAGATCAAGTCAGAACCTACTGAAAACCGTGACTTGAAATTCCCCTAAAATATCCAAGAACCAACCAGACTTGGTGTATAATGAGTTGAACATCAACTGACACATTTTTGGCCACCTGGCTAGGGAAGTTTTTGGCATTGCATGGAGGTACTCTTCTTGTTCAGGAAAATTACTCAGCATATCGTTTTCTGGTGTACTGGAAGCTCTGGAATTATAATGACAAGCATGTATTCTGAGATTTTGCCCAAACAAATTTGTGCAGTGATTCCCAACCTGGAATATTTTAGTAGCATAGGACATCTAAATCAATGCATTAACATGGAGCTGCCAGGCAGGAGGAGAAGAGGAAGACCCAAGAGGTTTATCCATGTGGTGAGGGAGGTCATGCAAGGAGGCTGAGACAGAGATGGAGACAGCCAACAACACACACAAAGAAGAAGAAGAAGAAGAAGAAGAAGCGTGTTTAAATGTGTGTTAAACTAAGGAAAATTATAAAATATGCAGGACATAAGGGTTTCCATGTAGCATAAACTCTACTTTCCCCTTCGCCATGTGTGCGTACGTGTCTGCTTTGTGAATAAAGCATCAGATACAACCATCAGTGTTTTCACTTCTGACACCAGTCAAAGGTTCAGCACCTCTGTACTGCGTTATCTCCTGAATGCATTGTGTTAAGTCTGTGTAGCCTGGTTTAACGCCCAGGTTCACACCAATACACAGTGGACATGGATGAGTGCACATTTAAGAAACAATGCTGGACCTTTTTGAATCGCAATCATTAAGGGGCTTTGTTGCTCTATGTGTCTGTTTAACGTAGAAACATTCTGTGCTCCACAAAAACCTGAGATTCAGAGGCAGATAGGTTGCTTTAGTGTACCAATAAAATGTTTGGCTTGTCTTAAGACAAAACCACAAAACCAGAGCCCTGAACTCTACCCCACTGAACACCTTTGGGATGAACTGGAAGTGGAGCCTCCTCAAGTAACATCACTGCGTAACCTCACTAATACTCTTGTCATGGAAATGAAAACAAAGCCTGACAACCATGCTCTGAAATCGAGTGGAAACCCTTCCCAGAAGAGTGGAGCTTATTTACACAGGACATGGGGGAGTAAATCTTACAGTAGCCTCCTTGCTGCTATTTGTCTTTAAGCACAACTTTAGGCATTAAAGGGGTTTACATGCATAATTAGTAAACATATAGGATGCTAATTTTGTGCAAGTTTTTTAAAAAGGACGAACAAACATATTTGGCCAAAAACACTTCAATATGGAGTTGATCTCACTTCTGCAGCTATAACAGCTTCCACTCTTCTTGGAAGGCCGTCCACAAGATGTTGGAGTGTTTCTGTGGGAATTCGCGCCCATTCATTCTGTAGAGCATTTATGAGGTCAGGCGCTGATGTTGGATGAGAAGGCCTGGCTCAGAATCTCCGTTCCAGTTCATCCCAAAGGTGCTCGATGGGATTGCGGTCAGTCAAGTCTGTTTGCAGGCCGCTCAAGTTCTTCCACACCAAACTCATCAAACCATGTCTTTATAGTCCTCGCTTTGTGCACTGGGGCGGAGTCATGTTGGAATAGATAAGGGTCTTCCCCAAACTGTTGCCACAAAGTTGAAAGCATAGCATTGTCCAAGATGTCTTGGTATGCAGAAGCATTAAGATTGTCCTTCACTGGCGATAAGGCATCCACTGCATCCAGTGGCTGGGGTTAGGGTGGGAATTGTCCTAAATAATTATCGCCCTATCTCTGTTTTACCATTTGTGTCTAAGGTTTTGGAAAAGAATGTGTTTTTTCAACTTCAATCTTTTCTTGCTTTAAACAGTTTGCTTGAGCATTTTCAATCTGGTTTTAAGGCGGCCCACAGTCCCGAATCAGCTCTCCTGAGAGTGTTAAACCACATCTTTTTAGCTACTGATACGGGGGATTCTGTGGTCCTTGTTCTTCTAGATTTATCAGCTGCCTTCGACACTATTGATCATTCAATATTATTAAATAGACTAGAGTCTTGGGTTATCACAAAACTTCCTATCCCTTAATGAAAAGAAAACTGAGGTGATAGTCTTCGGCTCTACGGAACACACGAAGGCCCCTGATTTTGATTTGGGTCCTCTAACAGCCTTTAGGTCCTCACAGGTTCGGAACTTAGGTTTCCTGCTAGATGACACATTAAAATTTGATAAACAAATCTCTACCGTGATCGGATCTAGTTTTTATCAGCTCCGTACACTTGCAAAAATGAAACCTTTTCTCACTTATAAGACTCTGGAGATGGCGATTCATGCTTTCATTACATCTCGCCTTGTAATTCTCTTTATTTTGGTATGTCTAAATCCCAAATCGCCCGTCTTCAACTGGTTCAGAACGCCGCTGCTAAATTTCTCTTGAAAAAGAAAAAAAGGGATCATGTGACTCCGCTTTTGAAGGCCCTTCACTGGTTACCTATTCATTTCAGAATACACCTTAAAATTTCACTTAATGTTTTTTTCAAATTGCTACACCAGCAAGCGCCCATCTACTTATCTGAACTGCTGCACCAACACACCCCGCTGAGAAGTTTAAGATCCTGTGACCAGAACCTCCTTTTAATTCCACGCTCCAGACTTAAGCGGAGAGGTGACGGTGCTTTTTCAGTAATTGGGCCTCGTCTTTGGAATGGCTTGCCAATCAATATCCGAATGGCTCCTAGTCTGACTTTTAAATCCCTTTTAAAAACCCATTTGTTTTCATTGGCCTACTAGGCTTTACTGTGCTTATTACGTTTCTGTGTTTATTTATTTATTTATTTTATCATTTTATTTTATTTTTATTTTCTTAGGCTGTAGTTGTGTGCTTTTATTCTTTTATGACGTTTATGTGGATGTACAGCACTTTGGTCAGTCTTGTGGCTGTAGTAAATGTGCTATATAAATAAACTAAACTAAACTTGAACCAATACTCGATTTAGCATAGAAATATGTTAAATTGTGAACATCATATAATTAACTGTACGTAGATAAAAATGCATGATGTATGAAAGTTAATCTATGCTTAATTGTTTAATTTAATTTTGAAAAAAAAGAAAGGGAAAAAAAAGATTATTAGATAGGGATTAACTTTTTAAGAAGGCAAAATTCAGTGATGTAAAAAGTGTAAGATATTGTGAAATGTAATACTTGAAGCCAGGTTTTCAGCATGAATAGGAATAAGTTTTAATCCTGAAATAGTATTAACACTTCTGAGAGGAGAGTGATCATGCGTAAAAAAAAAAAAAAAAAAAAAACTTTAATTCAGTATAATTAACCAATGTAGTGGAGAGGGGAGGGGGGGAGGAGGAGGGGGGGGGGGGTTGAAGCATATACAGAGGAGTTTGTCATTGCGCTCCCGGATGCCATATTAATTATTACAGCCGCCTATGAGTGGAAGCATCCAAACAAGAGGGAGGCACCGGCGGCCGTGCGCACGAAAGAAAAGCCTTCACAAAGCGCTAATTGGAGCCTGCGAGCGTCCTGACAGAGCATGGGAGATAGGTTTCAGAGAGCCGTGGCTCAGGAGGGAGAGGGGGAGGCCGGAGGGGGAGAACGTGAATAGAACCCACGCTTCTTTTCTCGACTCTCTTGCTGCGCTAAAAAGGAGGAGAAGGGGGTAAGAGAGAGAGAGAGAGAGAGAGAGAGAGAGAGAGAGTTGGAGGGGGCTGGGTGCTTGAATGCTGGCCTGATCTTGAATGCCACAGCCAAGTAAGAAAAATTACACAATTTATTGCCCCCTCACCCAATCCCTACACACACACACACACACAGACGCGCGCACACACGCGCAATTATCCCGAGCTTGCTGCTGCTGCTGAGAGTCGCTAGGTCTCCTTCAGTCCTTTGAATAAAAATAATTTAACACACAAAAAAAGTTCAATTATTCCGCTCTGTGAAAGAGAACGAACAGTGTTGCGGCTACTGTAACAAAATGGTGCGTAACCAATCGTGCACAAAAGCGAGCGCACTGGGTGCACCCAGCCTCTCCTCCTCCTTTCCACATGTCGGACTGATTCCTCTCGAAGTTCCACTTTCTGACTCGGACAGGACAAACTGAAGCCTTTGTATGAATCGCGACACAATGAACGTCGCAAAGTATATAAAGCCTGTGCGTACAGGCAGTAAACAAGGTTTAGGTGTTTATTTATTAAGGAATGCATGTGGTATGGAGATCTAGATATGTGGAAACCCCCCTCCCCCTAAAAAAAGAGAGACAGGTTCGCATCTAAATATATGTATATAATTAATTAATTTTTAGGTAAAAACTAACAAAAAACAAAAACAAACAAACAAAAAAGTAGTACGTGGACATATTCATCACGTTCGGTGTTTCCCCCCAAAAGAGACAAGTTCACATCTTAATATATGTATACCATAATTTTAAAAACAAACAAACAAACAAAAAACTACTGCGTAGTACGTATATATTCACTACGTTTGGTGTTTGATTTGTTTATTTTATTCTACTTTGCATATATTTAGTGTTATATCCTGAGAAACACCTGTGCTCATGTGCTCTAGAAATAAAAGTGACCAGAATGAAAACACAGTGCATCGATGTAAAAATGCTTGTTTTACATAATATATAAAATACATGCGGAATCCCTTATACTCCAATAGTCGCAAAGTTAACGAAGTTATTATAATTATTATAACTATTCTTATTGTTTTTCATTCGTTTAATCTCAGGAATCCGGAGGTATCTAAATCTCGTGTTTCCTTTGTGGAACAACAAAAAGAAAAAGTTTCATCCACGGCTGAACAACCCGAATCGTACTTCACGGAGGGTTGTTTATTCAGCGGCAGGAGCGGCACGCGTCCGGCGTACGCGCTGCAACCGCACCGGCGCCCGAGCGCGCGAGTGGGGGCGTGGCCATGGGAGGGCGGGAGGGAGAGGGGTGTATGGAGGCTAATAGGAAAAGGGGGGGGGGGTTGAACGGGGGAGCGTGTGGGCCAGCCTGCCGGTGTATTGAAAAGGCGCGCTGCCTCTCCATCGGGCTTCAGAAGATTTGGAGAGTTGGAGAGCTTTGCGAGTCACACGCGAACGCCACGAGCGCGACGCGCGGTCACCGGACACTCCAAAAAAAAAAAAAAATAAATAAAAATAATAATAAAGAAAAGTAAGACCTCCCTTTCTATATATTGGACATGGACATCGCATCCAAGATGGACCTAAGCGTGGAGCAGGCTCAGTTCGTAGCCCCTGCGTGCTTCTTCGCCACCGCCGCGTCTCAGAGCCTGAGCCCGAGCGAGAGCAGCGGCAAGTCGGCGTCCAAGCAGGCCAAGAGGCAGCGCTCGTCCTCACCGGAGCTGCTGCGCTGCAAGCGGCGCCTGAGCTTCGCGGGCTTCGGCTACACGCTGCCGCAGCAGCAGCCGCACGCCGTGGCGCGGCGCAACGAGCGCGAGCGCAACCGCGTCAAGCTGGTCAACAACGGCTTCGCGACGCTGCGCGAGCACGTGCCGAACGGCGCCGCCAACAAGAAGATGAGCAAAGTGGAGACGCTGCGCTCCGCGGTCGAGTACATCCGCGCGCTGCAGCAGCTGCTCGACGAGCACGACGCCGTGAGCGCAGCCTTCCAGTCGGGCGTCCTGTCCCCCAGCGTCGCGCACAGCTACTCCAACGACATGAACTCCATGGCCGGCTCGCCTGTCTCCTCATACTCGTCAGACGAAGGATCGTACGACCCGCTCAGTCCAGAAGAGCAGGAGCTCCTAGATTTCACCAACTGGTTTTGAACATCAGGTTCGTCCCACCACCATCACCACCACCATCACCACCGTGCGCTTATTATTTATTCCACACCTTGTATTCTGCATGCAGAACTAATGTTTTCTGTTTCGCATTTTTTTTCCTTTATAGGAAGATCCTGAAGATTCTCAGCACTCACTCTGGAGGTCCGAGTGCGTCCTCCGAGAGACCACACAAGGCACTGCGTGTGCGCTCCCGTCCGGTTGGATAGACCCGAGTTCAACAAATAAAGAGAGACTGGCCCAAGATGAGAGGCCAAAGCGACACATCATCGGCCCTGAGTGTCCCGAGCCAAAGGACTTGTAGAGCAGACAAGTGCAACAAAACAAAAAAGAAAGAAAGAAAGTAAATGCGCAGGGGTTCGCTTTAGCCCAAAGCGCATTGACCCAACAGATCCATTTAAGATGTACTATTTTTCTGCATATTTGTTCTTAAACTATGCTAAACCCAATCACAGAACCGTCCTGTCCTGCACATCAAAATCCCCCCGTGTTGATGTAACACCTTCAGCTGGACACAGATTCAGCACTGGAAGAGTTCATTCAGCAATGCAGGTGTTCCTTCAACACTCAGCCCGGGGATTTTGCTGTAACTCAATGCTTCCAACCCGGCGGAATTTATTATAATGAAGTTATATTTGTATAAAAAAAATCACGTTGTTTTTTCTAAATATATTAAACTATTTTTGTATGTATGTAAGAGATTTATAGATGCTGTTTTTGTACACATTCACTGTAATATGTATATATTTTTGGCCTATACATAAACATAGCCTAAACACCGTATGTTGCTTATTACCTCTTGCCTTTTCAGACGTGTAGTCTAAATGCATATGTTTACGGTTTTAGGCTTGTTGTTGTTTCTTCTTCTTCTTCTTTAAAAAAAAAGTTTTATTCCTGGAGTTTGACACTCCAGGGTTTGATTTCAGCACCGACGTGTCTTATTTAACGGGAACGACATGTAATATGACTCGGAGTTCACAGTGATCAAAGGTTATGCAGCTATTGTCCAAACCACGGCGGTCTGTTTTCTCTCCACACTGCCTGTTTAACTCTGAAAAAAAAAGAAAAAAATGGGGAAATGCCTTACATCCATATTTTTACACTTTAGTCTCATAATAAAAAAAGTTTCTAAAATGCCTGTTTTTGCCTTTGTGAATTTTTCATTCTTACCAAACTAAATGTCATTCTGTATTTAAAGGGGATGGATTTTTATACTAGGAGTAGGATTGTGATCGCAATATTTCTGGAGGAGGGATGTTGATTGCACATGTTTTTGACTGAGAGAGAGAGAGAGAGAGAGAGAGACCAAAGTAATGTCTATTCACTAATTCTACAATTTTACTATAATTTCCCTTATTATTAATATAAATATTGCAATTACGCATAAGCAACATCCCATAATTGATTAATCGATGACAGGTAGCTCGTGCACACGCGTGCGCGTTCCAGGTCGCGTGCCTCGCCGTGCGCCGTTTGAGTGGAGAGCGCGCGCCTTGCGTCACGGTGGAATGGAAAGACGTGCGCCTTGCCGAGGGAGAGAAAAGGGGGGGGGGGCGGGGGGGTGGACGAACAGAACACAGGCACAAACCGGAAATAGTTTGACAACAAAACAAACAGATAAAGACAACATGTTTTACGAACAGCGTGTCATGTTTTTGCTCTTATACTTTTTCCTGCTTTGTCCTTCCAGACCCCCCCCCCCAACACCCCCCCCCTCTCATTACATCAAGGAGTAGGCCGCACTGTGGCTTAGTGGTCAGCATTGTCGCCTTGTACCTTCAGGGTCCTGGGTTGATTCTCGCCTCGAGTCTGTGTGCATGGAGTTTGCATGTTCTCCCCCTGGCTTGCTGGGTTTCCTCTGGTTTCCAGCCACAACCTGGCCTAGTAGTGCATGAATGCGCATGCGAATGTTGACCGGAGGTCCTATCAGGGTGTGAATAAAGCAAAGTCCATACAGCGAAGTCCCTTTAGGCGAAGATTAAATACCCACCTGTTTCTTAGATATTGGGTTAATTCCCGTGTGTTTTCTTAAAATGAGCTTCATATAGGCTTAAAGATGAAAATATTTAGATGGTGACTTATTCTTTCTTAGTATTGAGGTTTGAATGATCTATTAAACTCTAATGAACCAGTCAAAAGTCCTATTAACTCTAAAAAAAAAACAAAAAAAAAACACTCTGAGTTGTGGTGAGTATAGAGTATATGGACATTACATATTCTAAGGTAATAAATATATTGTACTCTTGTGCTCATGTGTCTATGAGAGCATTTAGTGTATAAATTTATAAGACCTGTTATATATCCTAGCTTGTTAGAAAGTTGTGATCATAGACGAGGGTCTCTATACAGCAAAGGAAAGAGTGACAAGCGTATTCATTTATTTGGGTACTGGTTTGGTTTTTCACTTTGTACTATAGGTGAGCATCAGTACCTAAAACTACTGGAAGCTTGGGAAGGATTGAGTTGAATGACAAGCTGATTTCTGGATTGGTTTCAGAAGTCGGACAGCAGGCAGACTAGAGTCAGATCCCAACCTCGGCATGATAAAAGACATCTTAGAGAATTGTCTCTATGAAGAAGGAGTGATAGACCCTGTTTTTGTGCTGTGGTTTAGGGTGGTTTCTACAGAGATGTTGATGTGTGATGTATCAGCTAGTGGTTTATTAGCACTAGGCGTTCATTTGTTGTGAGATGTGTACAACACATGCTGAGATATGAGCAGGACCATGAGTGTATGAGAAATAAAATTATTTTTAAGAGCCATGTGAGGATATGACATCAGTAGAAAGTCTGCACATAGCATACTGTATGTGGAGTTCCTCCATGTCACCTGATATGACAATCCCACCAGGTAGGACCATCACCATTACCTGGAACCAAAACTGCAAGTCATGTGAGAATGGATAGGAAGGTCTTATTATGGCATTTATGTCATTTGGCAAATGCCTTTATCCAGAGCAACTTAAAAAATATCTCACTTTGTACAGCTGAGCAATTGACAGTTATGGGTCTTGCAAGTGGCAGTTTGATGGTGCTGGGATATCTTATTATCTTAATATGATCTTACGGTCTTCTGATCGTTTTAATTACTGTGCTGCCACTTCCCTTTGTCTTGTCATGAGCTTCACTGATAATGCTAATACATTGTCTAACAAAAGATGTTTTAACAGGAAAATAGGTAGAATCCAGGGACTTTATTGCCCGGCAGTGTGGTGTGATGTGAAATACATGGATCTGTATCCATATCCATGGAATACGGATATAAATGGACCAAAAGTAAGCGACATTCATTTGTCTCATTGCATGCCACAAAATGATCTTAATAAACGTAACATTAGGCTACATTTTATGAAATATGCTAGTAGTATACATTTACTATAGGTATTAAATTATGCACAGAAGAAATCCAACACTATGTTTCCAAATAATGAATCTTTAATATAAAAGAAAAAAAGAGCAATATTTAAGTTAAGTCAGCCTTTATTGGTCACATATACACAGTGAAATTCTTTATTCTTCACATATCCCAGCTTCTTCTTAGTAGGCAGGGGTCAGAACGCAGGGTCAGCCATTTTTACAGCGCCCCTGGAGCAGACAGGGTTAAGGGCCTTGCTCAAGGGCCCAACAGCAGCAACCTGGCGGAGCTGGGGCTTGAACCGCCGAGCTTCCGATCTGTAACTCAGAGCCTTAACACACTGAGCCACCACTGCCCCCGTACTACTATACTATACTTACTATTACTATATTTACTGATAGTTAGTTAAACTTGCATGTTCCTGCATGACACTGCACTCGTAATCCCCACTGTGGGACAATCATGGGCAAAAGTGGGCAGTCAGTTATTATTCAACTTGGCCAGATTTAGATTTACTAAGTCATCCAGTGTTGTATCACAAGATATTTCAAAAGAGTAATCATAACACTGTGAAAAAATCTCAGATAAGCCTGTCCTCAACAACCCAGGACATGATGAAGATAAGATGAAGAATTCTATGTGAATAACATCACCATTTTTTAAAATTTCATACTAAAGTTGTTTGACTTTTTAAAAAGCCATGGCTCGATTACAAACATGTTGACTTGGCACGTGAGACGGCGTACGCCTGCGCAGTTGTCTCTTGTTGTCTTTTCAACATTGCCTCTTCATTATGCCTCGGGATCAACGAGGCAGTCTCTCACTCTCCCTCTTACACACACAGACACAGACACACACACCCACACACGCTCTAATCCGCTCTGATTGGTTTCCCAGCCCTCTGATGTTCTCCCAGTTAAAATTCATAGGGACATGGGGAGGCTCTCGTTATCACTCTGCTCTCGCCTCCTTTTCACTCCCTTTCAAAGTGCTGCCATCGCCGCCTCTCCAAGTTCTCAAACAGACACTGCAGATGCTAAAGACGAGCGCCATTCGACAGCACTCACCTCCTCCCGAGCACCACGAGAGCTTTTCATGGCTCCAAGGTCTGCTGGCAGAGAGCTGTAGCCATTTTCTTTAGGCTAAACGAGAGGGGTTTAGTCATTCTCTTTTCTCTCTCTTTTCTTTCCTTTCCCTTTTGACATACAAATGTTCTCTTTTCGGATGGTGCGCTCTTTTTGCACTGTTTGTCAGAGCTTCCTGTCCATCTTTCTTTCTTAGCAATTATTTTTACAGAAGGGCAGGATCTCAATGTCCTCGTTTGTCCACTTCAGATACATATTATTACCGGTACTACAGTACTGATGCATTATTCATTTTCTCTACAGTACAGTGAGACACTACAGAACATAAAGTCTTCTGATAGAGATGCAGAGAGCTATTAAGCTGAACGTGTTCAGGACCACAGACAGCACTCTTTCTGTGCTGGACAATTCCTGAGATACAGTTACTCAGCTCCATGGCATATGGAAAATCTCTCCCATGATTGTGTTTGTGTATGTGGACGTCGTACTGTATGAAATCTATGCTTGTGTAATCATGGTTCTTAGGGTTCCTCGGTTAGTGTTGACCACCATGTTTAAAATCAGGATCAATGCTTTAAGCAGTGCATGGTAAGAAAAAAAATATTTCTTTCATTACAGGTCTATCATGTCAGCTTAAAGAAAGACTGACATGGCATTCTAAACAAAATCAGACTCAATGGGTACAAAAAGAGTTCCTCAAGAGTACTTAACATGGCTAAGGGTTCTCTGAAATGGTGTTGCTATGGATATTTATTCATCAAGTGCTTTATCCTGGTCAGGGTCATGGTGGACCTGGGATTAAACTGGAGAATCTGGACGAAACCCACATGGACACGGAGACAACATAGAAACCGACACATCCTGTTTGGAGTTTGCAATATGTCAGAAATAGTTCTCCAAGTCTGGATCTTTGTCTGCAACAGTAAAGAGTAAGGAATTTATTTGGAAGAGATATAATATCATAAAAAATATCACAAAGCAAAACCACAGAGCCAGAGGTCAAAACTGAAACAATTAAATTCAACAGGTATCGAAGGGGAACCTCAAGAAAGTTCCCAAAAACAAAGCAAGACACCAAAACACAATCAATAACTAAAAAGGCTTGGGACTTATGCAAAAACAGGGATTGGCAAGGAATGAATAAATGCCCATGAACTGTTTAAATGTGCCCTCAGTCATCATCATTACAATGGCACTGGACTGCGCTGATACACTGTAAACCCTAATGCTCAAAGTAATTAAACATATTGAGTACTGTTAACTTGAATAATTACAATTAGTTCAAATTAATAGACTTTGATGAGTATTTAGAACCTTTTTGGTATTTATGAGTTTGTAGAAATGACACTTTTCAAGTTAGCTGAACAAATTCAATATTTTAAGTGACTGTAAGTACTTAAGTAACAGTAACTGTCACCTTAAAGTTCCACCAACTTAAATTCTTTCAGACTAGTGATTTTGTGTCTGACGTCATCAGGGCAATAGAGCTCTTTTTATAAAATAGCCATTTATAGCATAATTGCTATTAAATAGTATGAGTTAGGATACTCAATAATGCAAGTAAAGAACGGTTAATATGAATGAGTACAACACACTCTGATAGTGATCTGAAACTTTTTTATTTAAAATTGGAAACATCCTTATTTAAAAAATTTGATGTAACTGATTACCTCTTTTTTTTTTTGGGGGGGGGGGGGTCATAGTGTATCATGGAAGGAAGGTTGATTTTTTTAGAAAAAAATGGGACAAAAAATGATCTATTTTCACATTTATTTAAGTTTCACAGACTATTGTTTTTAATTGCCGCATAGCGTGTTCATCTCATCTCAGTGAACTATGAACTAACAAATCTGTTTATTCAACTGATGCAAATGCTGGTGAATAAACAGATATCACATGCAGCAAGATGGACTATGATACCATATATATATATTCTAGAACAATGCTGGATTTTTTCAAAACTATGAATATATGGAATTAGGTAATTAAAAACAACAGCAAGATTCAGTCATTATAATTAAGACACATTGGTCGGTTCTTAAATGAACAGTATTGAGTCGAGTCTCTCATGAAGACCTTCCCAGGAAAGCAAGACCAAAACTGAGCTCTGCTGCAGAGGAGACAGAAATCACCAATTAACAACCAGCACCTCAGATTAGAGCCGTTAAGAAGCTTTACAGAGCAGAAGTAGCAGATATACATCTCAATATCAACTGTTCAGAGGAGATTATTGTGTGTTTTGGATAAACGCCTTCAGTATTGTTTTACAGTGTAGAAAGAAAGAAACATCAGGAAAGACTATGGAATTAGCAGGGGTGTACAAACTTTTTGACTGGTCGAGATGGCTAGCGTACAACATTGCAGCCGCCTTTTAAACATGACCGAGCTTTGGTGTTATTGTTACAGGTTGCTGGAATCGTCAAGCGGATTGGCAATGACGGAGTTGTGAATGAGAATGAAGAGGGGAAGGTGCGCCAGGAAGTCGAGCAGGTCGAGGGAGCGAAGGCTACGGAGTTCACGCCTGACCTCTTGCTCGTGTTCCTCACGGATGCCCCCTGCCTTCAGCTCTACGAGCAGTTGTTCGGCACTGATACAACCCTGTAGTGCCTCGGCGCCCTCAGACTGACCCTCCAGCAGGAACAGGAACAACTGCTGCAAAACATTAAGAGGGAATGTCAGAGGTAACGTTACTTTTCACACTGCGCAAGAACTTTCTATCATTTGGAGAATGCGTTTTAATTGAGAAGCTCATTTTTGGAAACTTCAAACGTTTGATGCAATTATACTCAGTATAGTGTTTGAGCGCCTAGTCTGGAAGTGCGATAAGGGTACAGGCACTAGCCCGGCCCCCTAACCCCAACGTTAACCTTTATAACTATGTAACTATTTTCACAAATTGTTACCAAACCATGTAGGTGAGTTCATTAAACCCATATTAGTTTTTTCTCAATATTGGAGTTGTTTGATCTTTCAGTGTTTATCTATACTTCAAAAACATCTACGGGATCCCTGAAATATTATTATTGAATGCTTCCGAAAAACCGTTCATTCATCTTCTCTCTAAACTACTTATTCTGTACAGGGTTGTGGAGTCTATCCCAGGGGATGTCAGGCATGGGGCAGGGTACACCCTGGATTGGATAGCCAATCCATCACACAGCATACACGTACACACACTCATACACCCACTCACACAGAACAGGCAATTTGGGAACGGCAATTATCCTAATCTGCATGTCTTTGGAATGTGGGAGGAAACCGGAGTACGCGGAGGAAACCCACCAAGCAACATGCAAACCCCATGCACACAGACCCCGAGGCGGGAATCGTACCCAGATCCTGGAGGTGCCAACTTTTTGTGTGTGTGTGTGTGTGTGTGTGTGTGTGTGTGTGTGTGTGTGTGTGTGTGTGTGTGTGTGTGTGTGTGTGTGTAAATTATTGCCTCAGTTAGTCTCTCATCATTTCTCATATCTTGGCTTATTTAAATGAGAGGAGAATAAAGAAAGACAGATAATGTGTTTATAGTGATTTTATCCCAAGTTAGAGGGTAAGTTTGATAGAAGAGGTTAATATGTTTATTACCTGTCTGAGTGTGTGACCGCATGTGTGTGTGTGTGTGTGTGCCCCCATTCAGACGAGTGTCTGAAGAGGCTCGAGTTACACCAGCTTGTTCTGGCTCTTCTGTAAGTGCACCTGTTTGCACAGTTAAATGCATCCAAGGTAATGACTAAGGGTGTGTGTGCGCATGTGTGTATGTGTTTCCTATAATCCCCTGGCAGTATGCCTGCTCTACTCTCCACTCCTCCCAATAACAATTCCACCTCATGCTTGCTCTGTAATTAGCCGGCCCTTTCTCCACTAGCCCTAAGAACTGGCAGTGGGGGCTCAACTTCCCTCAGCGGCCCCTTTTTAGCCACAGCCTTTCAAAGTCTCCTCTCCTTTCCACGTCCTCCGTGTTCCTCACGTCCGACCGACCCTTGCTCTTCAATCGCCACCCTATACGCCTCATCTGAGGCGAGCCGGGTGTCTTTGCCTGATTACAGAGCGCATAGCACCGGCCGTACACCGCCGGCCACTTTAATGAGATTATCGCTTGTAATCTGTGAATAAAGGGGAGAAGAAGAGGAAAGGAAGCGAAGGAAGGGAGAGCGAAAAAACCCTCCTTCTCTTCTCGGTTCTCGCTCGTGCACAGGTAGTTTTACATTTCAAATTGCCCTTCAAAGCACTGAGCGGTCTTTATTTCACTATAATTAGCCCTCTGTCCCGTTCCCCGACTGAGAGAGGACAGAAAGAGAGAGAGAGGGGGGGACAGAGAAATTTGGGATGAGAAAATATTTGAAAGAAACGTGTCAGTAATGAGAGAACAATTTACCTTTGCTTTATACAGCTTCATCTCCAAAGACTTGAAATCCATCTTACTAATGAGAGACCGCATGAAATCACTGAGGGAAATAAAACATAGTGTTGTTAGAGAGGATTTCTTCACTTCTTTAATAGACACTTAAGCTGGGTTTATATTGTGTAAGTTCTATCATATAGCACCTTATTTATTATAAAAACAAACTCGTGAATATGGAAGCAGCGAGAGTGACAAAGGACACAGGATATTACCGCATGCTCACAGTGAAGTGATGACAAAGACAGACTAAAACTAAAATTTTATTTACTAAATTAATTTCTATTGTAAGAATATATCCAATGTAAAATTTAATCAGCTTAAAAATCACACTTTGTAAAAACAATTCAATTAGGGAAGTGTACCAGAAAGAGAGCTGAGAATTTCATTCATTCTGTCATCTTCTATGCTGCTTATCCCATACAGGGTCGCAGAACCTTGCCGTCCTGATCTAGTTCCAAGACATTTCAACATGTCTGCGGCTTTAAAGGAGTGTTTCAGATGTGAGCCACGCAGTCCGATCATGCAAGAACTTTCTACCTTGATGGTGTCCATGCACCAGTGAAACACTGGGATAAGTGCATTACAGTTTTTACTCTCAGAACTGTGTTCTATTAAAACGTGCACATTAGTACTTGAGGATTGCTTTACACCTTTTTCAGACACTTAACAGGTTTACATTGTGTGATTTTTTTTACACTTGGTTGGCTGTCAGTTAAATAATTATTTGTTTGTGAGTTGGAATTGTTGGCATTTTTAGGATTTTTTTTTAAATTAAAATCTAAAAACTAGGCAAAGGAGCAAAGAAAAGTCATGGTGCAGCAAAAGTATTGGCAGTAGCAAGAAAGCAACTTCAATGTAAAAAATGTATTCATCTTCTTTAATCACGTCATTAGAGTATCTTGATTATAGAAGCGGATATGTAGGAAACACGTTTTCATGCAGTCCATTATAGATTTTATTTGGAACATTTTACAGAGCATGACAGGTGATAATTAATCATTTTAAGACAATTTTGAGATTGCATAGTCGGGATAATAACTAGCGCTGATAGAGCTTTTCACTGAAGGTGGGGGGGGGGTGGTTATGAGCAGTTGCCGTTGATGGTAAAGTGTTCTGAGCCCATTGTGGTTGCTCATCATGGCCTGTCCCCTAAACAAAGATCCTGGACACAAGGCCAGCCCACTACGATAACGATAAAACACTGCCCCAGTGCATGGCAAAGGCTGGATGGGGGTTGCTTGTTGTTAGTGTGACTAGTCGCTGACCGAAACACACACACACAAGATAATTACCCCGAGACATAAGCCATTCATTTTGGGACAGAGCTCTGCTGTCCAGCGTGTGGCATGGCGACGGTCAGCCCCCATTTTTCAACAAGAGCATGCTGGGAGGAGAATTGCTTCTGTATAGAAGGTGGAGGGTTTTTTTTTTTTTTGACGAGAATAAGAACGGACAGGCCAGCTAATGATCATTAATTGCTCTGCAGTGTGGATATGTGTGTGTCCCTCTAGTCCCTGCACAGCCCAAGAGGGGGATAATAGTAGCTCTAACCCAGTTCTGTTGTTAGGATGCCCGCCACTGCCAGCTCCAGGAGACCTCACACTTACGTAATGGGCCACTTTTTGGCGGACTCTTGATTTTTTTTTTTTTTAATGGGGTTACATCAGAGCCAGGAAGTGTGTGTGTGTGTGTGTGTGTGTGTGTGTGTGTGTGTGTGTGTGTGTGTGTGTGTGTGTGTGTGTGTTTTGTGTGTGTGTGTGTGTGTGTGTGTGTGTGGTTGAACGTGGCGGCAATAATGACCCAGTTAATGTTTTGCAGCAGAATAATAAGAATAGCATGAGCTGTTTACAATGAACAAGTCTTTTTTGCTGGGTGTGTGAGATTTTAAAAACTCTGCAAAATCTGCATATTTAATGCACACACACTGATTTATGGTCTCTAGATCTAGATCAAGAATGATGAGCAATCAATTTACAAAGAAGGATATACTCATGATGTATTTGGAAGACTTTGCTTTCCTTCACACTGTTTATTGTGGCATTCCTCAAGGCTCAGTATTGGGCCACTTTTAAGTTATGAGATAGATAGATAGAGAGAGAGAGAGAGAGAGAGAGAGAGAGAGAGAGAGAGAGAGAGAGAGAGACACACACACACACACACACACACACACACACACACACACACACACACACACACACACACAGAATCTGAATTGGAGTCATGTGGGTTTCTAAAAGAGAGAATTAAGATTAAAATTAGAATGTAAATCATCATTAAAGTACTCCTCCTGGCTTTTATAATTCAGCCATATTTGACCTATGATTGGTACATGTGCACATACATCACTTCAATTATAAATCTTAGAAATTCCAGAATGCAATTATTTTACATGATATCTGGTATAAAAGCATTAATGTACAAACATCTAATGCTATCACGTATGTGTAAGACACATTTTATTTATACTGAACTTAATGGTTTGCTACAAACTCTAAACACTGTACATCTGGCCCTCATCGGAACAAATCAAACCTAATATAAAAACTAAACTAAACTAAACTAAAATACAAAAAAAGAATACAAATTAATTATCCAAAACACAAACAATTCAAAGCAAATCAGACTCAAAACAAAATACAGTGTGCTGTATACTGTAACCAATAGAAAACTAATTACTGTGTGCAAAACAGCAGCACCAAGCAGTTTGCACAGCAAAACATCAAGACTGTCTTTAGGGCAGATGGGCATTAAGAAAGACTAAGCGCCTCATGCAGTGCCTGTGGCTGTGTGGTGAAAAGATCGCCTATCATTCTGTGGTGCTTAAAAAACAACAAAAGAAAATCGACTCTCAGAGAGGAGCCGGCTCACAACTCAGTCATGGTAAACACATCGCTATCAGAATTGTGTGAATCAGAATTGTGTGTGCATGCGAAAGAGAGGATCAGAATCATGTGCACCTCTGAAACACAGACTTGGAATTAGAATCAGAATGTGACTCAGAATCAGATTTATGTGTGCATGCAAAATAGAGAATCCGAATCCGAATCATATTTTCTACGTAAACCGAAAAATAGAGACAGAAAGTGAATAAGAATCATAAACACATAATTTAATGTGTTTATTAAAAACCAAATGCAGAATCAGAATTGAGAGTGTTTGTAAATTCCAGGTTTAGAATCGGTTCAAAATTTTGAAACATATTCAGAACCATGCATCGCGAATCCAAGAAACGGGAACCAGAATCCCAAGGTCAATCAGAATCGTGCTTGTTTATGAAACTCACAATCAGGACATGAATCGGAATGAATTTGATGTGTGTTTGTGAAACCGGGAAATAGGATCTGAGTCATAACGTGAATCAGAATCGTGTGAGAGAATTAGAATCCGAATCAGAATGTGAATCACATCAATTAGAATCACTTTGTTGTCCAGGCACAATTTCCTCTTTTAGGAATGTATCCTGGAAAGGTAGAATAGGTTTAAAAAAAGCTTAAGAGATTAAATTAATTTGCATTCAAAATGTGAAAGAAGCGTCCTTGTCAGCCAAGTGAATTATTTTAGAGCTCCTCAAGCGCAGTTATATCACAGTTACGAAGCATGTACAGAAAGATTGTTCTTTTTTAATTAACGAGCACAAGTCGGCACTATGACTGGGGTCAAATCTATATCTGGGTTCAGCGGAGGTTTATAAAAAGAGGTTAGACAATGTAACTGTCACTATTGTGGCCTTACTATAGAAACACACTTGTTCCTTTTCATTTCTTTAATGGCTGCTGCTTGAGCATGGTCAAAGAGCTAAGCTCACAAAGCTACGGCGTGCATGACCCCAAAACACACACACACACACACACACACACACACACACACACACACACACACACACACACACACATAGATAGATAGACAGATAGATAGATAGATAGATATACACACAGTATATAATATATACACACACCCACCACACACTCACACACTTCCTTGATGGCTGGCCGAAATAACTGTATGCATCTACGTACACATGACACAAGTCAATGATTCTTAGCCCCACACACGCTCAACCTCACACACACTCTCACATGACCCGCAGGACCCAGAAGCAGTTAAGGGCCCATAAAACACAGCGACCAAAGAAAGAGTCTGTGTGTGGGAATCTCTGGCATATGGGTTGTAATCCAGACTCGCCGCACAACCTCATCACTCTAATGCACGTTGAGTTACAGAGCCGACCGCCCAGTCAACTGCTCAGGGTCACTCACATACCCACACACACACTCACACACACACACACATATACACATACAAATATATCAAGACAGACATTTGCCACACATAATAACAATACAAAAGACCACATTCTACACACACAGGCTCTTTCAATCCCACACACAGACAAACTCACACTCTTGACTCTTTTGCATGTTTTGCTCTGGAGTGTGTTGTGCATCAGTATAGTCGCCTCAGGATACTCACTCTAGCGTGGCTATTTTCTGTGCCAGACTGGCAATGACGGCGAAGAGGCGCAAATCTGTCAGACCCTCGGTCACACTGAAATCGACCAGCTCTAAAATCTGCAAGGGAAAAAACAAACAAACAACGAGATGGATAATTTTTAACTGTACTATAATATATACTATACATGTATTTGTTTTTTGAAATATCCGTATGAGATTGTCCTAGATGTCCTTCCATGGCATGCTTAGATAAGCCACGCGCTCTCACAGTGCACATGATTAGAAACTGAATCATATGACTCTTGAATAAATACCTGTTTTAAATGTGAAACGAGTTTAATATTCATCTAATAGAAATTACTGGATACATTTAACCTTGTTCAAGTCAAACCTTGTGCAGAATAACAGAAAGCAGTTAGTGTACAAAAGTAAAACTCCCTTTATTTCTCTATATAATCTCCTGCAACACTAATGCGCTCATCCCAGTGTTTCACTAGTGCTTGGACACCATTAAGATCGGACACCCTGGTTCACATCTGAAACGCCGGCCTCCCAGGAAATCCTTAAGTGGCCCAAATATATGGAAATGGCTTGGAGAGAGGTCAGGACTGTACAGGGGATGTGGCAATAACTCCCTCTGAGTTCCCGTAATGTGAAAGCGTTGTTGGTCAATGATTGTGTGTACAGTTCACACAGACAGATGCGTCTCTCCCCCGACAAGTTATCTGTTACGAGAAGAACTGCAGTGAGCCACCTGGGCCTGGGATCGTCATTCATGGACGTATGGCTTTGTTTAAAGCATTTGTACCGTTTAAATGTTTTACTGCGGTTAAGAGTCTCATGGCCGTACTGCGTTCGATGTCTTCTCTAAATGTCAATTGCTTTTTTTTTTGTCTTTGTTTTATGGGAAATTTCATCGCAAGTCCTGGTTTGACTTGAACGCTCCTTGTAATTAATTACTGAAGAACGCAGACCAATGTCGGCTAATTTAAACATTTCCATAACACACTAAACGCCTAGAGTCTTTGAATAAGAAAAAAGATCAAAGAAATGAAGCTGTAATTTTTGTTTCGAGAACTGAGCTGATTTTTTTTTTTCTGTCAAGTCGTGCCACCATATATGTACATCAGCTGACTAGCACCATGTGTAGTGAGTAGTGTAGTATATGTAATACAATTTAAAATGTATATGTCAGGACCCTGTAGACGTAGATTTCCTCCTCTTCAGTCAGCAGCTCTGGAGGAATGATCTCCTTTAGAGCCAGCAGGACTTGAAAACACGACAGGTAACCGTCACCATCACTGTCCACCTGTGCAGATAATTATTACTTTTATTCACCATTACAGACAGCATCATCAGAAAATAAAAACGTAATCAACTCACAATTTAATAAAAAAAATAGAGGACATAGAGGAAATAATATATTAGCAATATTATATGTTATCTATATAAATGATCTGTCTATCTGTCTATCTTAAAGGAAGCAATAGCTTATGTAATATAATAAAGTAATAATAAAGTAATAAAATGTATTTGTTAGGTAAGCACCGTCCATGTAGACTATAACCAAACAATACAACCAACCACAGTCACAAATAAGATTGAGTGGAATAGTTTGCATCCCCCATATGTAATAATTGAAAAAAGCCAAAATTCATAATTTATCTGCCAAAAGAAATTACCTTTATGAAGTTGCAAACTAAAAACAAAACTACCTAATGCAGCCTAAGACCTTCATTAGTTCATGAATTTTTCTTCATTTCTTCAGTCACTTATCGTCTATACTTCTTATCCTGTATTCAGGGTTGCAGGGTGCCTGGAGCGTATCCTAGGAAACTCAGCGCACAAGGCAGGGTACACCCTGGACGAGGTGCCAATCCAACACAGGGCACACACACATACACACAGATTAGCCTAATCTGCAGGATCACTTACATACCCACACACACACACACACACACACACACACACACACTCACACTCACACTCACTCACACATACACATACATATACAGTACATCAAGACAGACATTTGCCACACATAATAATAATATGTAATAATTACATATTACACCCATATGTAATAATTGAAAAAGCCAGAATTGTATCATTTATCCACCAAAAGAAATGACCTTTATGAAGTTGCAAATGAAATGTCTAATCTGCCTAATCTGCATGTCTTTGGACTGTGGGAGGCAAGCCACCAAGCACAGGGAGGACATGCAAACTCCATGCGCACAGACCCGAGGCGGGTCTCAACCCCAGACCCTGGACATGTTGTATGATGTTTGGACTGTCAGTCTGATCGTCTCAGGCGTTGTGTGCAGTGCAGCGTGAGATGAAGGTTGAGAAAAGGAACGACGAGCCCATGATGTTGTTATTACACCTTTGAGCATGTTGGAGACCTGAGATCATGGCACAACATGAGGTGCTGAAACCACCATGACCCTGAGCAGGATAAATCACTTACTAAGGAATGAAGGAGTGAATGTTTTAGACTGTTTTGTAATATGTTACAATGACATTCTCATTTGCCAATTTGTAATTTTTTCACTTACATGGGGGATGCAAACTTTTGCACTCAGTCATGTTTGTGTCTGTGCTACATTAAACATCATGTTTTGGTTATTATTGAATTATTGAATATTAATAATAAGAAAGATTGTGACGGTGAGATTACAAAAAAAAGTTTAAAAAACAAAC